>JABFPM010002452.1:0-16686 GCA_022817325.1 Idris sp. 1 HC-2018 | reverse complement strand
ACAAAAAAAAAAAAAAAAAAACTAATAATGATAATTTCACCAATATTATTATTTCAAGTTTTTCAATATAATGTTATCTTTACTCATTAAAAAAAAGTATAAATACAGTAACAATCAAAGAAAAAAAAGATTATTATAATAAAATCAAAATAAAATTAATTGAATGAACTTGTCACGAGTTTTGAAATTTAATTTAACTCTGGTATAATTACCTGAGCTTCCAAAGAAGCTATTTCTTCCGATTTTTTTTCTATTTCCAATGTAACGTCAGAATTTATTTCAGTCGTCTCATTGTAAAACGAGGAGCAGTCGACAAATTTTTCTTTGTACATTTCAAGCTCTAAAAACAGAATATTTACAATTAAATTGCAATTGAAAGTCAAAAGACAATTCATATTCAAATTGAAATGTTAATCAGATATTGCTTTTAAAAAAATTGACCTTTTTCAAGCTCACTGATTTTTACACGTTCTTCATTTAGAGATTTTTTGTACATTAACTGCTCTTGTGACATGATTTTTTTCTGTTCTTCTATAAGTTCAAAAGCCTTCGATGCTTGACTAAGTAGTTCCTGTTTCTCCGCTAATTGTGTTTTCAGTGACTCTATTTCAACCTGAATAAAATCCATTATCACTATTATTACATGAAAGCAATTTATATTTCAAAATAAAAATTATTGTATATTCTAATAAATTTTTAAACACAGAAAATCAAGTACTTTTAATTCGATGTCCTCTTTTATAGCGTTAATATCAGTTGAAGAAGTGCCCATCTTTTCTTCGAGAAAATATATTCTTAATTTTAAATTGAAATTTTCTTTTTTCAAACTATCCATCTGGTCTTCATAATCCTTGAACGTACGACCAGCACCAATAATTTGCTTTCCCGCTGGCGACGATTTCTCATTTGCACCTGAAAATTCAAAAATGTATTTTGAATTAATTTGTATACTTTTTTTAACAATTATTTTACAATGAAATTCATGTTAACAAGATGTTGGCAACGAACCAAGAAATGTATATTGCTGAAAAGGTTTCTAATTTTACAAAAATAATAATAAATCAAAAAATAAAACATTTGTTAAAGTAACTTTCAAGAAGTTTTTTTTTTAATAAACAATTCAACATTTAGAATAATTTTCAATAGATAAAAAGGTAGTGCAACAAGTCTGAAAAGATTTTTTTAAATCATCTTTTTTTCTCGTTAAATTGACTGCTAATAACATTTATTTAAATTAACAATATAACAAAAGAAAACATAATTCAAAATAATTTAAAGAGTTTAATTTTACTTAATGTAGGCAGTTAAAGTGAGGAGAGACGATAAATAGTTTCAATGAAAGCAAATGAGAGTCTACAATGTCGACATAAATTGTCACCGATCAGTAGCTAAACTTGCCAGCAAAATAACATCAAAGAGATGGCAATAAACTTTTTGTTACTTTTTTTAGTATTAAATTACAATCACATATTTTAGCACAAGTATAATTTTATTCTCGAAAAAAGAAAAAAAATCTAGAGATCTCTTAAATTTAATAATCAATTTGAAATAACTGAAATACATATTCATATTTCTGATCCAGCTGAGAATTTAGATTATTAGGATAACATGAAAATAACAGTCACACTTTAGTGCCAAAACTGCTCTATTAATACACATTTTATTACTGTTTTTGCAAAAAAGAAAAAGCAAGTTAATTGTTTTTGTCTCAATAATTCATGATTATTTAAAAATAACTCAATTAAATTTTAACAAAATATAGTAACGTCGTACCAGACATGATTTCGGTTATAATTAGATTGTCAGTCGTTTGAACAGAGGATTCGTTTAAAGATGACCGACCACATCCCATAACACGTTAAATGTCACTCCTCGTGCATGTTAAAAAGGCTCTTTTCTTTTAATCAAAAATCGACAAACTGCAAACATTCGCGTTCAAAAGTGTACGTGAAACAGAAATCCGAGCCAAAGGTTACATCGCAATCGTGGTCAGTTAAAATTATATTGGATCGCGTTATAGAATGCTTCGGTCTGGCCAGATTCATGTGAAGGTTGTGCACGCGACAAGATGACAATTAAGGCGCCGCATTCGACATGAAAACTCAATTTTTTGTTAATGAAGTGACAAATTAGATGATGAAAAAATTCAATTAAATGATGATAAAAATTAAAAAAAAAACTTTTCACTTTATTATATTTATTTTAACTTAGTTAACTGATTTTTAATAATTTTATGTATGAAAAACAAAAGACTTTTGGATCTGTATCCATGGTTTTTTAATTTTAAAAATATTCTTTTTTAATGAAGAAATTCTTTCTAAGGTAAAAAAGAAATTTTTTCAAGTTTTTTGTTTTTAAATGCTAAATACAGAACTCACATTATGGCTCATAGATATGATAAATTTAGATAGGTTTAGATAATAATATCAACCATAAAAGGATAATACAACCGATACCCCGTTTTTTATTAAAGCAGAGACCAGCTCCGATGCCACGTTTCAGGCTGTATTTATAGACGACACATTTAGATCAAAATGATTGGATGAACTGTTTTTATTTGGGTAACTGACATTGTATAATTTCTAACCATAGAGAAATCACATTAAAATGTTCATTTCCCATTAATAATTTCCATTAATAGTTAATAACTAAAATTTAATTCAGAAAAAGTTTGTTTAAAATTTGTTAATTGATTCAATAATTTCATTTTTAACATTACTTTCATTTTGGATTGGTAAACATTATTTTCAATTAGTTTTACTGAATTCAAAGTTGGGAATGTATCGACGGTATTTGACTCACAAACAGAGTTTAATAAGATAATGAAGAATCAAAGAGCAGAAAGTAAACTATTGACCTCAGGCTGATTAACACTCTTTTCTCAATCAGTCGTGTCGAAACAGTGTGTTTTATGATGTGACATAAATGCATCTCAGATTTACATAGTTGGTTCAATATTTGACTCAATACATTTTTTTATTTTTAAATTTAGAGCACTTTATTAATACATTATTTTTACTATAACTTTATAAATTGTACATTTTGTTAACTACAAAATATGAATTTATTAACAGTGATTTTGTCAGCAACAACGAAATTCTAAAACCGTCGCTCAAACTGGGACACAAAGTCCGAAATTGAGGCGCGAACAAAAAAAGATTGGAAAAGTCGTCCTTGCTCGAGCATCTTGTTTTCAAAAGAAAAAAGCGAAATTCTGCTTTTGGTTAATGAAGAACGGAAGCAAACTAAGCCAAATTTAAGCTGAACAACGGATGCTCAGTTCGTTGGCCTCCCGGCCTGAGGCTCGATCAGTACAATTATTTTCATCGTGAGCGGCACACTGACGTCGAGGAAACGATAAGCCCAGACAAGACTGAGACAAATGTCATACATGGCTGGCATTCTGGTCTAATTGCTGGGGTAGAAAAGAGAAAAAAGGTTTTGATGAAAAAGCTGCAATTAATTTTATCATACAGGTCATGAGAGAAAATTGATGCTGGAGCAATCTGCAACGATTTCGGGAATGTTGTTAGGTAATGTTTTTGAACGCAGGGCCAAAAAAAAGTGTACAATAAATCCATGAAATTGTGATAACTTTATAAAATAATTCAACTTTTGCTAAAGCAAATTATAAAATAAACTTCCCACAATTTGTTAATAAAAAAAAGATACATAAAATGACTGCTTTTTGCATTGAGAAGAAATTAGCTGAACTTTTGAGGAACAGTAATTTACAGCTTATGATCTTAATGTTACAAGAAAGCGAAGTGCTTGTCGAGTTGAATATTGCTTTATAATTTGTAGACTTAAAATTATGATTTCTATGTAAGTAAAAATTGAAAGAAAATCACAATTCTAAAAGAACATGAAATAAAAGTTTTATATCAACTTTTAATTTGTTTTCACTTAGACTTTAATTTGCAACTTTTACATTCAAAGTCAGACACTTCTACCATCCTCTTCAATTTATCATAATATACATTATCTCATCTGTTATTCACGCCCTACATATGGACATTGAATTTCCTTTGTTAAATTGGTGCAAAAATTGTGACAACGAATTCATTGTAACTCGCAGATAACTTGTATTTTTATCTGTAAATATAATTTCCAATTAAATATTTTAAAAAATGAATCCTTTATTACACTAAATAAATTATTTAAAATGACAGATCTTTTCTACAAATTGTAATAATATCCTCAATTTGTAAATGTCTTTTTTTCTTTCAAGAAAGAAAGAAAAAAGTTTGGAACCACCAAGCACAAAATGCAAGCATCTGTGAAGAGTCGGTGTGTTTCTGGGAATAGCATTTTCGTATTTCTTAACTTTGTCGCCGCATCCGAGCCAAAAGCTCGCCGCTGATCAAAATGCCCCAGCCAGTATGACGAGTGGATTCGAGTTACACAGGCTCAACAGTTACAGTTGGTAATGACTGATTACAATTTACCAGGAAAATTAAACTGAAAGATTCAAATTAAATTAATTTGTACTTTTTCAAAATAAATACATACAAGATAATAATCCGAAATCAATGAAATTTTCCAGATCAATCGAAATTAATAACAAGAAAACATGGCTCTAGGAAGAAATCAACTAGGTGTTTATCTCAGCAATTTATCAAGTCGATAAGTCCTCTCAATTTGTGCTGCTTGATGGGAGTTAAGAATTGATTGGAATTATTTTTATCATAGTTCCTTATTATCTAACCCCACCTATCAATTATAAGACAGACGATTTCATTGTTCAAGTCACCTTTGACACGCCTTTGATAGGAGGTCAATCTACTTCAAAAATTAACAATGAGAGCATCCGAGGAAGGAAGTATGTTGAGTGGAAAACATGTTCATCAAAGTATAATAACATATTTTTCGCATATATAATATGCAGATATTGTTCCCTTTAGCAGAAACCTTCATAACAATAACACTTGTAAAAATTGAGATATTATGTGAATACTATCTATTGTAATGTAACATAACTCAAATTTCAGAAACAATTTTTTTAAATACGTATTTTTAAAAATAGTCAAATACATTTTAAAAAAAGCCAAACAAACTGTAGCTTTAATTGAAAATTTTCAATAGAATGCAATAATGACTTAGGTTTATATATTTTACAATAACTGTTCAAAATATTATTGACAAATAAAAAAAATTGTGATAATTAAGTATGATCTTCAGTTCACGGTAATAATAAGATATGTGAATTGTACAACTGCAATTGAAATATAAATTGCACTTTTTATGTTTTAATTAATTTAATAAAATATTTGTTGTTAATTTTTATCAAAATTCTGATAAATGCACACTTAAAATAGTTAGAATCTTACTTTTGTTTATTAAAAAGATCAAATTAGATTTAAAAACTTGAAGTGTTTTTTTCTCATTTTTAATAAAATAGCACTTACAGTGAAGACAGCATTATAGATTGCTGAAATCATTTGATACATACTAAATATATATTTTAAAATATATATTTTCAAACAAATAAATACATAATATTTATTAAATGAATCCAACTTCATATTAAAAAAGAAATATGACAGATAATCATGGACGTTGAATAAAATCATCATTGTTTACCGATATCCGGGGCTCGGTCTTCCGATAACAATCTAATCTACATGAGTACTGAACCGGTGACATTAACGTCTAAGATGGAACGTAATTTGTTTTACATCGTCGACTGCAATTTATTTAAATGTTTTTTATTCAAAATAAAAATTGGGAGTTCATTCTCACCTGCATGTAAAGGTGGTATTTCTTTCATCATTTCTCCGAAAGAAGGTGACATTTGACTGCTGAAAAAGAAAAAAAAGGAAAATTAATGTTGAATGTCAGATTAATGGACATGACGATTAAATTAGCTAGAAAAGTAGACAATTATTTCAGGGAACTAGCGCACGAGTTTCCAGCAACACGTTTAATTTAAGAATTCCCAAAAGTTCTAGTTTTGTGAATTCGGCCACACGACGAGTTAAATAATTAGAGAAGCCACCTAGTCTGGCCCATACCATTTATAAATAAGCATAGATTACATAAATGATACCGGCATGAAATTAATTTCATTATGCATCATCGCAAATTTGCTTTTTAACTCAATTGAAGCTGACAAATGGTTACAAAAAAAAACTTAATTGAATACTACATTTGTAAAACACCTTTGCTGGAATAATTGCATATTTTGTCTTTATTTCAAATTTCTGTGAAGAAATGCATGTATTTCAACTTTTTTTGCCTTTTACAAATTAACTTATGTAATATTTTTGCATCTATATTTCCACTGTAGGAAATCTAGATTAGTTAATGCCAATCAATTTTATAGTTTAAGCGGATGCATATATCTATCAATGTCAATGCGGATTAGCTGGTTTCTTTCTTTAAGTAATCTATGACGAAGTATAAGTTTTATCACACAATCCCTGATAAATCACGTCTTTTTTTGGCAAAGCATAAACAGTTTTTGATCAAAAAATTTAGTTTAATGCATTTTCCTGTACAAAATTAAAGATAAAAAAGTTTAGTGTTTCCTGTAACACTAACTTATCTCAGAATTTGGCAGCTAAAATAAGCTTTCAATGATGGTTACAGTGTAAAGTGATCATACGGTGTAACTAAATATCATGAAACTGTCGATCATCTGGCAGATAACTGACAACCAAGTGGTGATACGTGCACCAAACAATTAAAGCTCAAAAGCATCTGGTGCACGTTGTCGTAAAAACTTTTTTTATACACAGTCACGATAAGTGCTGGATCTAAAATATCCATGGGAAAAAAATATTGATTTTTTACTGAAACAAATTGTATAATTATAAGAATTAAAATTTTAATCATTTAAATGAAAAACATAAACTTCAAAATCAAAATAAATTTATTGTAAATACAAACATGGAAATACATTTTTTATGAACAAGATTTTACTAGAAATAGTTCTACATTTGGTGAAGTAATTAAGAAACGATACAAATTAATGGTATGTCGATGTAAAAAAAATCGTTGAACCTCACAAGGTCTATTTTTAAGTTTCATTTGTAGATGCATAAGAAAGAACGAAAAAGGTTCAAATAAACAAGAATAGACAGCTGGGATCGAAATAAAAAAGCGGCACAAAAGAGATAGAAGATTTTATTTTACATCCCCCTTTTTTTTGTTTTATTTTTTGTCACTAAGTTGTCTTTAAATAGCATTTGTGTAGTCTGTCACACCTCCTTAACTCACTTAACTTTAATGAATAACTTTTGAGATGAGATTTTAATTGTTTCAAACAAAAGTTTTGACGAAAACAAGTTTGATTTTCGCAAAACATTTCTACTGAGAAAAGAATTCAAATTTATTGAAACGAACTAGGAATAATATAAACATACAATTTTACAAAATTCTACAAAAATACGTTAAATTTAACTTCCGGTATATTTAAATTGAACAGTCCGTGTAAATTACATAATTTGTATTAAAAATCAAATCATTTTTATTTAGATAAATTTTAAATTAAATTCAATAGTTCTGAAAATTTAAATAAAAATGAATATTAATTTTATCAACAATTAATATTAAAATTTGAACCATATATTTGTCAATAAAATTGCATAATTAAAAGAGTCCAATTTTGAATAAACAAATGTATGTATTTGTGACTGAAATAATTAAAATGCAATAATATTTATTAAATGCAAATGATCGTTGATCGAGTCATCTTTTCAGGATATATACACACATTTTGCACTCCAAAAACGGCGAAGTTTGTTAATTAATAGCAATAACAAAGTTTGCAGTTCGGAAGTTATGGTAATTTTTTTGAATTCCACAAAAATAGAATGGTAACGCAGTTCACCATTTAAGTACGCATTACGTAGTTTGTTGAGACGATGATTTATGCGCATGCGTATAACACATACATATACCATTGTTTGTTTTCGTGAGCTTTTGATATGGATATATATTCTTACGCAATTTTTTTTGTCATAAGGACTGCAGACCGTAAAGAAAAACATGTAAGCGATATGAGATATCGCTTTTCAAAATTTTGCTCTCGTCTTCACTTTTTTATTATAATAATAAAATGACGGCGTTCATTCATAATTTTCTTTTTATTGATAATCTTATAACATTTGTCAACATTTTTCTTTTTTGAGATATTTCAATTTTTTTTAACAGAAACTATGATTGATTATTAATTTTAATTTTTGTATTAAATCTTTTGTAATTAAAAATTAATTATTTTATGGTAATTAAATGAATTTATTTAAATTTGTAAAATCAATTTAAAAAGCTCAAAAGTTCATGACGTCACTGGGCAAGACTGGTCCAGAGAACTAATCAATAACCAACGAGGGCAAGGTACTTTAGGATTCTGTGCTCTAAAACGCAATATCTACTGTAATGATTAGTTTTTATTCCCGGATAAGTATGTAATTTTGCAATTTCTTAAAATAAAATTGTAATTTATTATAATTTAGCATCAAACAAAAATCTTCGTTGTTTAAAATGAGCAAAAATTACAAATAAAAATATTATTTTGTATCGGATTCATCAATTATATAACATAATAATTTTATATTAATAAAAACATAAACAAATGTAATTGATCAATTTTTTATCAAAAAAACATTTTGTATTTTATATAATTAAAAGCATACAACATAATTATTATGGACAATTTCTTTTTTTAACTTTGATTGCATTTATTGTTTAAAAAAAATTTGAAATCAAGATATAACATATAAACTAACAAAAAATGTCTTACATTCGTAGTTGCAGTTTGTATAACCGACGTATCATCTCTTCGTTTATTGATGTTAATAACAAGCTATTGTGAGACCCTTGTCGGAAGTGCGTAAAGCATTTCATATATGTATATAAATTATCAGGGTGTTTCTTCTCAAATAATTTATTTGGGCGGAAAAATAAATTATTGTGAATGTGAAAATTGTGTAATTCTATTAATGCTTCAGCACTGTTGTAATTTATACTTTTAAACATAATCAAAATTATAAACTTTTAAACTAATAATTCATTCATATTATACATTTTTTATAGTTAAATAAACAATTTACTTTTTGTTGAAATAAAAGTGATATAAAAAAATTCTTTTTTGTATTTTTTAAATATTTTGTTATATAGGTATACATTTCATTGACAGCAAATTATTAACAATTTATTAAGAATCTGTTAAATTGTCTTGAGAATGTAAAAAAAAGTGAACGTTTTCAGGATTTCTTACGAAAATCCCAAGATGGCTCTGCGAAATGTTTTGATTAATGTCTCTGATATTTTTATAATAGGAGACAATTTTCCTCATAACAAAAATAAAACTGTCAAAAACATCCGTTCATGTGCGTACCCAAAAGAACTTACTTTCGAAAAGGACTGCATGCACTTCCCCAGATGTTTCTTGGAGGAGAGGGAGAATTATTTTGACTCCGACTGTATCCTATGGTGCCCAAAAACATGTCGTGAGTCTTGAAAAAAATAACTCAAAAACCAAATTCACTTGGAGTTTTTTAAAAAAAACCTTTTTCCCACAAAGTTTTCAAAACAGAATTACACTGTCATTAAAAATCAGTTTGTTCTGTCTGGCACTTCACTTGACCAAAAACTTATCCTTTTTGTTTCTCTTTTTTGAAAAGCGTAATTTTCTTAACGAAAAACCACACACACTGCCCATTTTACAGAAAAACCACAAGGCAAAATAGAGCTTTCACGTAGGGATGTAAAACTGGATTACTATTTTTAAAATTATTTTAATTTATTTTTTTAAAATTAGTTATATTCGTGTTATACTGATTTTGCGTGTATATTACAGTACAGCCTCAATTAGTAGCAAATTGCTGTGAAAATGAAAATGACGAACGTACGATTGAATGTGATGTTACGTCGGATCAAAGAAAACTAAAGCGATTCAGCAAGCGCGTGGATGCGCGTTGGAAAATCGGAGGGGTTGTAGTTAGTCGAGATGAGAATTCGCTCGTGGTGGGAGGTAAGAGCTGACGACAAGAGATCAGGGAACATTGATCAACCGTGCAATATTATCTCGGGAAATATACAAAGCACTTTGATGACAAACGAAAAGTGCACTTATTAAAAGACAAATTTAATTAAACATTTTTTGTATAGTTTATTTTGTATCATATTTTACAGTAATATTTTTATTAAACATTATAAACAAACTAAATTTTACTATAAAAATAATATTATATAGAGTTGTGTTAGAACTAATTAATTTTTGAATTTACTAAAATTTTTTTTTAATTTTAAGTGTTATATAAAAAAAAATAAATTGACCATAAATAAAGACGTTTTGAAGATGGAAAATATTAAGAAATAAAATCTAGTACATGATTAATAATACTTTTTTTTTACTTTGGAAGCGTGACAACAAATCATGTCAAAACAAAATTAACTATTGTTACTGCATATCCAGATTATATTTTTTGGCTACTACTGCAAATTTATTTTAGTATGGAATAGTTTGACAGATTAAATGAGCGTATTTTGCTTTTGAGATAAAATAAGTCTGGATGATTTTACTTTCAGCCAAAACAAACTTTAGAAACATTTCCTTGCAGTCATAAAAAAGTGATAGGTATTTTAAATTGTATAAGGAATAAATTATATTTAGTTCCTTTGAACACAAATTGTACCTTTCTAACACATAATTTAAAATATTAGAACAACAATTAAAATACAGTTTTACATTGCTAAAATCTTAAATACAAAAAGTAAACAAGAAATCACATTCACGAATGAGCCATAATAATTAATATCAAAATTACATTCTTAATATGGATTATTATATAAAATTATATTTTGAATACTAGGATTCATTGAGTTGGTGCACTGACAATTTTATTACCACGTATAAATTAAAATAAACAATAAATAATTTGTATTCATTATAATCTTACAATTAGGTTCATAATAACCATTTAGATTATTTTTAAAGTTAACTTTAAGAATTAGAATTGCAATTTTTTTTAATATAATATAATATAACAGTCGTAATAATTATTGACGATGATTTAAAAAGAAGCATAACTGTAAAAAAATTTAAAATCCCACATGGACAGAATTATTTTTAAACTTGCAGGTTAAATATTTTATTAAAACAAATATACATTGTTCACAATTCTCATAAGCAGTCAGCTTAAAAAATAAAGAAAACTAATTAATCTACCAGATGTTTTAAATTTCTAAATACGAACATGACACACTATAAATAGAGAGCGTCATTCCAAAATACAAAGAAAACTTACTCCTCAAAGTGGTTAAACGACGGCATTGTTTCATCAATAAAATGCTCCATTTTTCCAGCTGATAAGCTCACTCAACTAATTTAGCGCGTCAATAAAAAATAATAACATTCGAGTCAAGGAAATTAAAACTATTTTCACGAAAAACCGTCAAGTTTAAAACAACTGTTTCATGTTGCTACCGCTTCGTGGAAGCACTGTATTCTGCAGCGCGGTGTGTTTTAGTTTGAATTTATTATCGAACTGTCATGTAATGTCACGTGACTTTTCAAACATTCAAAATTATTGGCTCACTTTTAAATTAACAACAAATTTTCATTGTTGACAAAATTCTTATTTAAATATAACATTACTCTTGGATGTTTTAAAATTTAATTTTTCTATTTATTACTTTAGTTCAAGTTATTTTCCTCTAAAATAAATATTTCTCATTGTTTTAACTTTTTATTATTCAAATTATTTTTCAAACAATAAACATTTAAACATGTAATTTATTTTGTAGTTGCCAAGTAATATATATTTATATTATTATAAAAATTTATATTGTTTATAAAAACAATATAAATGTGGGCATATTCTTTTTGTTGTTACGAATTGTTATGTTGCCAGCCATGCTCGTCACTGATTGGTTCACAGCATCGTCCTCCCAAATTCAAATGCGGAACTGTTATGTGAGCAAGCGTCTCAGCCAATACAACGAAAGCAAAACTAAAATGAAAACAGAGTTGTCTGGCGCGAAACGTCTAACCTCCATTGAAACCTGACAAAGGTCTTGTTGAGTTATCCGTTTAGCAAGGAATTTGTGCCGAAAGCCGAGTCTAACAAATGTTTGCAAACTTTATCCTCGCACAATGTACATTTACGACGTGCAGCACAAGGAAAAAGTGTACCAAAGCATAACCACGGAGTTGCGCAATTTCGGCATTAAGTACCGGCTAAAAAAGGCCCAAACGTCAATATCAAACAACAAGCATGAAACCAAAGTGTTCTCAACATCTACCAGGGTAAATATTTATTAATATTCTACTTTTTTTAAAACAAAAGAAAACATTCTATTTTATTATATTTTAAAATGTATATATTTTTATATATTTTATTTATTTTATTTATTAAAAACACAAAAATTACTTTTTATTTTAAATGATTTGACAAACATTTCCAACTGTCTTCTGTAATTTATTTTAAATTTCAGTTTTACTTCATTTTTGTTTCAAATTATTTTTTCAAAATTATTGAATTTATTGAATTTAAATTAGTTTTAATATTTTATAAGAACTTCAAATAAGTTTTTTTTATAGATTTTTTGTCGTCCTCTTACAAAGATGTAGCAAATTCAATTTTTGACAAAAATCAAAAAGTTAATTTTTAAATAATTATAAATCGAAAATGGTATTTGCAGTATTAGGTTTACCCGGGGTAAAATTGTTCTCTTGAAATGAATTTGAAAAAAATACCAACAATTTTTGACTGTCAATTTTTGATTGGTGAAAGATTTCAATTAAGTTGTTTTTTAGATTAGACATGACGGATTTAGCTAAAAATTTATTGGAAGTATGTCTGTACCCTTTAGATTTTGTCATTCAAATTTCATAATGAGCCGTTTATTAGTTACCGAGATATTAAGGTTTTCCTGCGGTAGCAAACTAATCAAAATGACAACCGAAGCAATAATATTAATTAAAGTGATAATTATGCAATTCTAAGTTTTTGAAATAATTAATTTGAAAATATAAAATTTTATTATGAGACATTTTTGAGACGATTTTGTGAGTCCCCTAGTGGACTGATTTACTCATTTTTTTTAAATGTTCACAAAATCTGGGAGAAGGAATTATATTGATTGAATTTTAACATTTTATTTAAATAAGAAAGTTACCTAAATTTATGTGAGAATTGTCACAAAATTCAGTAAAAAGGCTAAAAATAGTGTTTTTTGAACTTTCAAATATTAATAAAACTGTTATAATAATAAATATAAAAAATTCCGTCAATAGAATTTATTCTCCTAGGTTTTGTGAACATTTAAATAATGAGTAAATTGGTCTACTAGATGACTCACAAAATCGCCTTGAAAATGAAAAAACTTGACAAATAAAAACTCTCGATAATCGCATTTTAAATTGAGTTGACAAATAATTTGATATCTTTTGTAAACAATTTTTCATATATATACGTATATAAAGCAGTCTGTTATCCCTAGATCTGATTTGAAACCTTCAGGAAGTGGCAACATGCAAAGAAACATAATTTGATTAATTTCGCATTTTTTATGAATTTTCACTGGGATGTCCCCTTAAATAAAAATTTACCTAATTAGTGTGTATTTGACTAGTTTTTTGGCTGACAATGATTTTATAATTGTAAATAACTCAGCAGAATTATCGTTAACTTATACTTTAAAATATCTATAATTATTCTCCGATATTTGAATTTAACAAAAATAAATTTTGTAATGCTTTATCTAATTATTATCTTTGCTAAAAATATTGTACAAGTTGAGAAACATGAGATCATCAAATAACTTAACGTTTTTTCATATATTTTTAAACCTAAATAACTCGCTAAAATGATCGTTGGCCTGTATAAAAAAAAGTATACATTAAAAAAATTCAAAAATCGAGAATTTCTAAACAATTTTAGTTTATCTAATAAAGCTCACTATGGTAGGACTACCTTAATTATTTTATAATCGATGGTTTTGCACAAATACGTGAAAACGCAGTAAGAGTGATTAAAAATTGCATTATCATCAAAATTTGCTATAAAAATGATAGAAAAATAAGTATAAAAATAAATAATTGAAGATATTTAATCACATTTTAGTAAACAAAAATGATAATAAATGACTTTTTCTCAATATTGTGTAATTATGCATATCTAAGTCGAGTAGAACATAATTTGAGATATGTTCTAAATATGTCCTCCTCTCCCCTTTGTTACGCTTTGCCATAATAATTTCTTATGCTTTTTTTACATTTTTTAAAAAAACAAAAAAGGTTCACAGAAAAGTAAAAAGGAGTTGTGTCATTAACGATACGTCCGCAGTACCCTTTGGAACCTCAGTAAACTCATTTTGGAATCACTGAGATTTAAGTTTTGATTTACTCATCATAGATACGTATTATTACACAATACCGAAAAAAAATAATTTTGTTGCTATAGAGAATTTGCTATATCTTTGTAAGGGGTCAAAAAATCAGTTTAACTGCTGATTTGAGAAATTCACCCTTTTTCTAATATATAGTTATTAGATGAAAAAAATAAATTTGATAAGAAATAAATTATATAATTTGTAGAACCAAAATGGAACAAAATCTAGCAACCGAAGTAGCACAATCACTCGGGTATTTAAAACACCACTGTCAAACTTGCCACTGAACGTTGTTAACCTGAATCAGGGTGCAACGATTTACGTGCCAAGTTTTGTCATCGAGGCAACGTCATTTTTAATTCGCAATATCACACGTGAGGGATTGTTCAGGATCGCCGGTTCACAAGTCCGCGAACGAGAACTCATCAGTCGCATTGACAATGGCGCTTCACTCGATGACAAGTACAATCCAGCTGACGTTGCCAGCTGTCTCAAGACATTTTTTCGATGTCTACCGGAGCCGCTTATTCCTTACTGCTTTCACGACCTGTTCATAAGGTGCGGTATGCTGAAGTCCGGAAGGAAGCAGGCACTGCTTATGGCGTGTTTGTTGCTGCCAGTATTGCATCTACATACGCTGGCCTTTTTGATGGATTTCTTGAATAACGTCGCGAGGTACGAGAAACAAAATAAAATGAGCATTGACAACATCACCAAAGTTTTTGGTCCTAATATCATGCCGATTAATGATATGAATAAAGCTACAACACAAAGAAGACTGGAAGCTCATTTAGCTATTGTTAAGGTAGTGGTATTATTTTTTGTTTCTATTGTTTTTTATTAACAGAGATTTACATTTTGTATGTTATTGTTTCAGACTTTGATTGAAAATGCACACTTAATTGGAATTATACCTGAAAATATTGCTGAAAGTTTGTCTTCTGAGTCTGGAGAGACTACTGAGTCAGATTTACATGCTTCAGAACCACACTTGTATGCCAAATTTAAGAAAAAGAAACACCGCAGTGGAAGTCTTACACGTAAGCCTCATCTAAGTGCCTCGAATATCAATCTAAGTATGTTTACTAACCCAATTAAACAAGTTATTTTATTTCAAAACTATTAATCATAAATCTACTAACTTCAAACCAAATCAAGCAAATTATCTGATATATGTTACTAACAGTTTGTTTATTTATATTACTAACATAACTCACTCATTTTCTTGTATTTATAATATAAATCTAAACAGTAGTATGTAATTTTTTATGTTAACTTTAATTAAATATGTTTTTAATATTTCATTTAATAGTTAATGTAAGTGATTTTTCAGGGATGTTTAGTGGTTTGAAAAAAATGGTGGGAAAAAGTAATTCACCAACCGGATCAGAACCAGCTAACAATTTGGAAACTTCGGATTCTTACTTGTACTCACCATCAACTAAGTTAACAAAGAAAAGAAAAGTGGAATCATCGAGTGAAACATTACACATTAAGAAAAAGTAAGGATAAATTATATTTAAATCAATGTGAAATTTGTACAATTATTAACTCGCATCGTTACAAGGAAATATGCAATTCTTTTTAAACTGTTTCAAAACTTTGTTGTCTACTTGAAAGTTTCAGTAATATTTACTGTACATTTTATCGAAAAAATTCATTTAAGCGTCATACTTCCTTGTCGAGCATTTCTTTTCAGTAGATTATTACATTTTGAAGAACTTGAGAAGACCCTATTTGTAATTAATTCTGATAAACAATTAATTATACTTAATACAGCCTTTATAATTACAGACAAATTGGTGAAAAACTGGATAAAAAGATGCGACTTAGTTTAGACAAAATAGTTCACAAAGGAAAAAATGTAAGAACCCACAAACTCTCATCAGTAGGATTAGAACTAAGCAATTCTATTTAAAAACAACTTTATTTTTTTTTTACATGCACTACAAACATAACGAAAGTGTATTTTTCGAAACTGTAATTTTAACTCCAAATTAAAAATTCCTGTTTACTTATTCGGTTCTTGTCTTTCAGAAGATCGTTAAGACTGGGACTGATAAGTACAAGGTGAGTGACAGCCCCTGCATCGAACGTAGATGGAGCTTCGCAAACAATTCTTGCACGAGTCCTAGGAAGACAAGCATGAAGCGAAAAGACTCGCCGTCCCTCGGGTCGTTATTACACAAGAACGACGCAAAATCAACGAGGATGCTGCCGATTTACGACAACGACGACGTTTTCTTGAACGCCGACGTGAACTTGTCGGACGACAACGAGGAGCTGTCGAGCGGTGTCAGTCGAACCGACGAAAAGCCGAGACGCATCATTGAGCGGCGCTCG
>JABFPM010002451.1:0-13960 GCA_022817325.1 Idris sp. 1 HC-2018 | reverse complement strand
ACTGCGAATTGACAAAAAAAAAAAAAAGGATTCCAGCAATGTCACCGAAGCTCCTTATTTTTTTAACGGAAAATCAATTATTTTTTCACACAACTACAATTAATTTTTACTCTTTTTAGCTTTAGTTCTTTAATTTGTCGTAAGACGGCGCCAAGTATTTTGTAACATATAAGACGCAACCAGAATTTTTTCGTAATAAAATCTGAACGAAACTTTTTTTTCCTGTTTTTCGATTTATTTTTTATTATAAACAAAAAAAACTACGTGCCTGAATTTGCTGAAATACTTTCTTGAAATGTGAATTATTATAACTGGACTTATAGGGACAAAAATTGGCGAAAAATTATATTATCGTCCCATCGAAAGTCGAGTTAAACACATTTATTCGATAAATTAAATGATTGTGTAGTGTGTATTTTACCTAAAACAGAACACGTTCTGTCAGGGACTTTTTGGTGTAGCGAATATTAAGCGTCGAACAATCATGCATGCGACGATTTTTTCTTGAAAAGAAACGGGACATTTGAAAATGAGAATGTTTTTATTTTCAAATGAGAGAGGTAGGTATGTGCCCAGGGCACACGAGGACTTGAAACGTTCAAATGCGCTCAACATTGACAATCCTCAGTGGACCTTCAGTCGTATTTTCATTTTAAGAGTAATTGGTTTTGTAATCTGATCAAATCCGTATTGTCTGGCTCGTTTCGCGTCGTCCTTTTAACTTTTTCTTATCGTTTCTTGAGTTTTTCATTTGTTAGCAACAATTTTTTTTCTTTAAATATATAAAAGTATCGATCACAGAGTAATCAAAAATCCAATTAACGTACAATGATTTTAACAAGTTTGTAAGAAATGTATTAATTTTATTACAAACTTTCTGATATTTTTTCTTTTAAGAAAACGAGCTTTCGACAAAAGCGAGTCGGAGAATCCGGTGACGAAACCTGACAATTATACATATATATGACAATCGTATCATCCTACTTCGCGTACTTACTTGAACTTTCGTCTCTATCTATATCAATCACATTATATTCGCATTTGTACCTATGCATTATAGATATAGTGTGTAAACTCTACAAAATATTTATGTACTCTGTATTGTCTGCTCTTTGCTGCTATCTGCACCACTGTTCACTAGATATTTATACCGCTCACAAAAAAAAATATCGAGGGTCATTATAATTACCCCTTTCTTTATTACTCGCAAGTGACGGATCAACAATTTTTTTTGTACAAAAGTCTCTATAACTTGTAACAAAAGTACCAGGTGGTCTTCTTAAAAAAAAAGAAACGAGCCATCGTTTGAAGAAGATGAGCACCTGGTAAAATGTGAATGAAAGAGATTTTATGTAAATATTTACGTGAACATAGAAAACTAACAAATTTGCAAAATGTCACCATATCAATTTAGCACAATTCAGTGGTACAATTCTAATGATAATTATTTGTTAACATCTAAGTGTAGTTATATATGAGTATATATATATATTTTTTCTTTCACATGTATATAACAATTTAATTTGTGTAAAACCTTATCGAGACGATAAAAAAATATTAATCTGTTTCTCGGACGACTTGTGATTGTGTCCATCACGTTATCTAATTTTATCTCTTTTTTTTATTCTCCTTTCTTTTTCTTTTGATCTTTGTATACAATGCTTTTCCCTGCAAGCGAAAGTAAGTATTGTATTAGTCTTTTTCAGGGATGAATATGAACAAACATAAAAGGGATGATTTGACAAAATTCATCTACAATTCCTTTTTTAATTCGGTGAATTGCAGTTGATTATACAAGACTGAATAGATTTAACTAAGCTTCTTTTTTCAACAAAGCTTGGATACTCCATAATCAGTTTCTTTTTTTTGTTCTGATTAGAGATAAAATATAAAACGATATACATTCTTTTTTAAAAAAAAGCTTGAGCTGTTCTAGTCAACTGTGACTTTTGAAAATAAATTTCTAAAAAAAAGTAGAAGAATTTTAATTGTATATTTTGACAAAACGCAGTTGGCTGGAGTATGATATAATAGATGAGCAAAACAAAATTATCATCAAAGTGTGAAAGATTTTTCCGTTTCCTTTTGTGACAGAGCACCAAATCTACTGATGTCTTCGTATCGAGCTTGAATTTCTCTTGCATGATGTAACAATCTGTCTTTCATTTTCCTTCTTTATTCTCTATTTTTCTGCATATATATGTATGATATATCGAACAGAAGTATTGGAAATTAAAATAGTAAAGGACATTTCAACGTGGATTTTTGTTTTTTTATTTTGGAAAAAAGTCTACAAGCTAGGGTAAACAAATCACGGTGATATTTGAACAAAATATTCAAAATTAAAAAGAAGATTACCAATTCGATGAATTTGCATTTTGAGTTTCAACTCTAGGATTACGTGCATAATATTTAAAATACTTTCCTCGAAAATGTCCACGATTTTCAAATCCAATTTAGTGGAACATTCCTCGTCAAACGTTGTTCTAAATCGAAAGTATAAGGTATATTTAATCGATAACTAGTAAGTACCACACATTTTGATGTATTTTTCAATATATATGTATATAGAATAGTCCAATCATAATCCTATTAATCTGTTGTATAATAATTACCAAATTTAATAACAATTATGATTATAGATTAAACGCATACAACATGTGCTTGTGAATCAAAAGAAAAGACATTTAAAAAAAGAAGATATTTGTACAGCACAATCAATAACCGAATTTAAAAATGAATTGAGAAAGGCCCTCGATGGAAAGTATTTTAAAAAAACAAACAAAGAAAAAAAATTACGTTTAAACTATGTTGAAATCGACCAAGTGTGTGATGTACAAATCTTTTTTAATGTTTATTATAGTGTAATGATTTTACGAGTCAGTATTATAAACAAAAAGTGAAGGAAACGTGTATTTTTTCAAACACGAGATGGGGAAAATTATGCTTTTTCATTGCAGTCTAAAGTTTAGGAATTGTATGACAGGACTTTGAATCTAGCAACCAATCAAATTTGAAAGAATTATAATAAATATATTGCAAACAAAAGTATATATATATTCTCGGTGGTTTTTTTTAATTTTTCGAAATGAGGTGGTAAACTCGCAGATTAAATATTATATATATGAAAATGGTTCTACAAAGTTCCTTAAAGCTTAAAATATAATAAAAGTTGGGGCTTGAAATAAAGTTTTGCATTTTTTCAAAACTCAAAAACAACTTTTCTTTGTCTAAACAATAAATTTTCTTTTTTAACAAAAAGTCCCAAATTTTATCAGAATCATTTTCATTATTTGACACAAAGTGGGGATCACTGGTATGCCTTCTTGTGATTAAAAGTGTGCGAAAAAAAGAAAGCAAGAAAAAAGAAATTGTGAATTAAAAAAAAAAAACCAGTCATAAAGTGGGGTAAATAACTATATACAAGGATCATACATTGATCCCAAAATAAAAAAGATATTAACGATGTACCTATTAACAATTAACTAATAGATTAATAAAGATTTAGAAATCTAGAGTCAATTGCAAATTAATATTGTCTATTAAAGCAGATGTATAATAATAATAATAATAATAATAATAATAATAATAATCAGATTAAAATTAACTACAGAGCATAGGATGTGATGATACGTTATAATAACAATAATCACAAAGTTTCTCTTATTTTTTTGATTGGATTGAAAAATATAGAGATGGAATAAAATCAAATTTTTTTTATTTGCTGTTTAACAAAAAACTATATTTTTCGACAAAACATTCAAAGTAAACTTGTTTTAATCATTTACATTGAAAAGTACAAATGGCCATTTTTCCCTAATCATTTCATAAGATCTCAGAGTTAATGTTGACTTAAATTAAAAACTTTCAGAATAAGACTAAAGCTAAGTTTTTCAGCTGAGAAAAAGAAAAAAAGGTTTTTTATTGTTGCTCTTGATTACGGCGTTGACGTTGTTCGGAGAATACCGCCCAAAATTGTGGATTTGTCAAATTGAAGAGAATGTTATTAATCGTATATATATAAAGTATATATATATATATATATATATATATATATACATATATATGTATATATATATATATAACAAGATAGATAAAGCAAATAAAGAAGGAAATGGTTGAGAGTGATAAAAAAAACTTCGTTGACGAACGAAGAGCTCATTTATTATTACGGTTCGAGTGTTTTAAGCAGCTGGTTGTTAGTTATAATATTAAGTCAGTCGAACAACAAAATAAGAAAAATTAAAAAAGATATACAAAAGCTCATGTTAACATTTTAAAGTAGAACGTAAGAAATAAGAAATACGCGTCAACGTGAAAAAATTACAGGATCAAATCCTGGACAGAAAACCAAACTTCTGTTTGGAAAACTTTTTCAAAGATCAATTTTCACGGAATCCCCGCTTACGATTTCTTATTTCTTTTTACGAGAAATAAATAATAATTATAATAAAAAGAAAAGAAAAAACTAAAAATGATAGAAAGAAATAAAAAAAAATATTATCGTTCCATTATGATTTATTGTTTGCATATGTTTGTACAATGTATATTCTATGTATATGTATATATATATTTATTATGAACAAATTGATATATTGTAATAATAATGTATATATACAAATATATAAAGTGATATATATATAAGACTTAAGTTTTTTTCCAGACCCGATTATTTGTCGGGATTCAAATTGTCATCATTCACCGTAAAAACATTCCTATGATTGAAGGCCTCGTTTTCATCGACTTCCATTATTTTAACAAGTCCGTTTAGAAATAAGTTGACTGTAGCTGTAATTGGACTATTGATTTAATGTAAATAATATGCAACGGTGGATGTAAATATATGGTTTTGCCATGGATCTTGCTTTTAATGATTTTATCATTTTTTGTTTAACATTTTTATATCTTTTAGCAAAAATTACAGTACATCCTCGCTTATTTTAAAAGACATTTCAGGATTTAAACAAGCAATTTTAAGTTGCAAAACATTGTTGCTTTTAAATTTTATTTTGGGAGTTCTAGTTATAGTAATGAAGGTAACTTTATGGATTAAAAATTTTTAAAAAATCCAGACACATTCAAAAACGGTTTTTTTTATCAATAATGATTTCTTTATGAATTTTGAAAAACATCTTATTAGCAGTTGGTAAACCAGTTTTCTATTTTAAAGAAAAAAAGATTGCTTTTGAAGTTTTAATTACTTGAACTATTTATTTGAGATGTAATGAATAACTAAAAATGTTGTTCTAATTTTTTTAAAACCCAAATACAATAATTGAAATTATTGCTTCTAAAACTTTTGCATTTTCGACTTCAATCTTGTTTCTTATGTTTGGCAACACACTTTTCGCCAAATAATAATGAACATGCTGACAAAAATTGACGAATACAATTTAAATGTTAGGTTTTCTTTAAATTGTTAAATCTTTTATAGAACTTATTAAATTAAAATTAAAAATATTTACCCGAATATTCTGCTCAGATATAATTTTGGAAGCATCATAAAAATATATGTTTTTCTACATTTACCCTGTGGGAACAACGTTTGGTGAACGTTTGTCGAACATACGAATGAACGTTGCACGGAAGTTTGTGAAACGTACAATTTTCCGCTTTCTAGGGATGTAGACAATTTATAAGATGATATTGAGAAGTTCATTTAATGTCTGAAAAACATTTGAAACGTTCATAAAACCTTTAGGGAACGTTCACTAGAAGTTTATCAAACGTTAGTTGAATATTTACAAAGTTTAGTAAACGTTTTATAAACATTTATAAAACGTTCAAAAAACATTCACCAAACGTTGTGTTCCCTCGGGGTTTATTGAAATGTTTTTTCATTCCGCAAATCACATCTCCTGCTGGATTTAATTTAAGCCCACAACGAATGCAGTGCACGAATGTTTTATAAACATTAAATTCATTTGCTATTCTAAAACATTCTAATGCTTCCTGCAAAGTAATAGAATTTATTATTAATTAAAACAAAGTTCAAAAAATAAAATTTAATTCGAAAAATTACATTATACATGAAAGTTTAACAAAAAATTAGTTTTCTAAATAAACTAGTTATAAAATTAAAATCTCTTACTTTTTTTTCTTTACTCATTTCGTATTTATGCCTTTTTTATAGTTACGTCCTTTGTGATGCAACAAATATTTTGCTTGAGGATTAATAATTCCTGCTTGATTCAAACCTTCTTTCGCATAATTAAGCTTTTTAAACGCATATAAATGACTGCCATTGCAATTCAAACATTTCGATTATTAATTGGCAATTTGTTTAATTTTTCTAATTTCATTTCAGCTTTTGAGTTTTTGTTCATTTCATGGAAACATAGCGCATATTTGATAATATAAAAGACATTTTCTAGTTTTAGGGTGCATGTAAGATTATAATCCTTACATTCGATGTAACTAGGATTAATGTAGTTGCAATTTTTAATAGCAAAACTTTTTTGCATTTTTTTTTCTTTACAATTGACATCCTTATTTCGGCAAAAGCCAATACCCAAAGACTACATTTAGAGTTCATGCGTCAATATCTTTATGATTGCATTTGCTAGACTCTCAGTATCTCTATCAATTATGATGTATTAAAAATGTGTTATTTTAATATAAAATAAGATACAGGATTCTAGGAATTATGGCCTAAAATATAGTTTTTTTTCCATTTTATCATAAGTTGCATATATTTTTTGTTACTAATTGTATTATATAAGAAATTTTTCTTTTTTATTTTGTGCATCGTGAATACAGAATTTTCTTATTCATATTTTAGTTTTTGCTTTCATTTTGGGCAATTATTTTTTTATCTATGTTACCCAAAATATCTCTACAAGCATCGCAACCTAGTTTTCTTTCAATTTATGTTTGACAGTGCGATGTAAAGTTTTTAATTTATATACAACAAATTATTTATAATTTATATTTTATAATTCACAAATATACATAATTTTTGTAATAAATATTACTAGAATGAAAAAGAACTTAAAACAAAAACAAAAAAAATAGGCTAAATAATGAGCATTAGGCCAAAATATCCTTTAGGCCAATCATTCTATTGCCAAGATACAGAATACAATAAATTACAGAACTTAATCGCGTACAGAACAAATAAAACTAAGTGATTGATATTCAAAATTACTTATGCGAATGCGTACTAATTGGAACACCTTTTTCTGAAATTTTCTAGAATTTCACATATCTTTGCAATAAATTTAGCAAATTTATTCATGAAAAATTTTTGTCTTCTTTCAAATGTTCCGATTTAACAGGTTTTAACAATAATGAGTTTGGTGAAACATTGATGTCCCACGAAAAAAGACTTTGATAATCCATTTTCAGCGAATTTTATGTTCATATAAAAAAATATTATAATAAAAAAACAAGCATATCAAAATGAAAAAGATTTTTCGAAGAGAAAATATTCTGATTGGAATTGCCCATGTCAAAACCATTCGATGTATTTTTATTTACACGGAATTTATATACTTACATTTTGTCTATATATGTAATTTAATATAACCATAACTATATAATTTAATGCTGAAGAAAAATTGAAAATTGTAAACATTTTTTTCCTAAATATTATAAAAAACACAATATTTTTTAACTTTTTTTCAACGAAATTTAAAATAAAATATTTCAAGGTTAAAGCTGTTTTGATGTGTAAAGAATATTTGGTTATTCTGAGTTTAGGACAATTTCCGTCAAGGACAAAGTATCCGTCAGCGCTGTCCACCAATCACAGCGCTGACGGATTTTGTCCCTGACAGAAATTGTCCTAGACTCGTTATTCTTATTGACAGTAGTACCAACCTAATATCCCAAAAGCTTAACTGTACACGAATTTTAAATTGAAAAAAATATCAAAGTTTCTGTTGAAAATGATTCATCAATTGTTTTTTAAAAAAATAACATTCTTTTGTATATTTAAAATTAGTTTCAATTTTTTAAACAACATTCTAACACAATCTTCATTATAATTGTAGTTTATATTGACTGACGAAATTTATTTAATTTAAAAATGTGTACATTCCATAATAGAATAAATTTACAATAAAGAAGTATGTATTATTAAAAACATTAAAAAAATCTTTTTATCAAGAATAATAATTTTCGAATTAACTTTACAATCGTTGAAATTGTTTGTTTTTGAGTTATTTTTATATTTTTTTGTTGGCAGTTTTGTATAAAACTATAAACGTCTTGATCGTAAACTGTAAACATCTATATGATACCTGCAATTTAAATAATATGTTATTAATGTTGAAAATACACATTTGGATAATGAACATTTAATAATAATCGTTCTCTGATGCCACTTGATTTTGTGCCTACATTTAAAAGGTATTTTTTGTACAATTTTTTCTGAAGAATTGAAATATTTATTCACTCATTGAAGAGGTTATATTTACGTTTTGCTAAAAAAAATGTTTCCCCTTTTTATAATGATTTTTTTTCAATACTTTTTGTGATTTTATATTAATTTAATCTTATTTACATCTGGTTATTTCAAATATCGTAATTTATCTGGATATTATTATTATTAAAATTTGTTTTACTAATTGCTGAGAAATTTATCATGTTTTTTTCTCATTGCAGGTGCATTTTGATAAAAATTAAGTAAATTTTTCATGCAAACAATACTATCTTAAAAAATACTAAAATGTCAGAAGGAGAACAGAATTCAGTTGAAAGAGTGCTGAGTTGCAGAAATGAAGATTACTATGGCATTTTGCAAATTAATAAAACAACTTCTCAAGAAGAAATGAAAAAGGTTTACAAAAATCTGATTCGAAAGGTTCATCCAGACAAAAATTCTCATTCAGGTGCAAATGAAGCATTTCAAAGAGTTCTACAAGCTTATGAAAATTTGATTCTTAAAAAAACGAGAAATGTAGAACAAGAAGATATATCTTGTGACAATAAGTCTTTTGAAGAAAATAATTTTCAGCATGAGTCTAGTTATGCTGCAAGTTACAGCTCTGAAGATTTAAACATCATCAGAAGAATTCTAAGTTGCGGCTTTAATGATTATTATGCTATTTTAAATATCCAAAGAAATGCTACTAAGGAAGAAGTGGAAAGATCGTATAAAATTCTTCATCAGAGAGTACCTCCAGAGAAAAATTCAGCCCCAGGTGCAGCCAGAGCTTTTTCACGAGTTTTTAAGGCTTACAAATCTTTACGGGCAAAATTTGAGGCAGACGAAAAAACGAAGAAAAATGATTACCAAAAACCGTTGTTTTCGCAAAATAATAATCAAAATAGTTACTTTTCAAACCCTACAAAATATTCTACTTCTGCTCCTCGATGCAGCTCTGAAGATCGAGACTTAATAAAAAGAATTTTGAGATGCGATCCTAACGATGTATTCCACATTTTAAATATTCACAAAAATGCTTCTGCGAATGAAATAAAAGAAGCTTTTAGTATACTCAAACAAAAGCTTAATTTGGACACAAATTTTGTACCAGGAGTTGGTAGGGCTCTTAGAATTGTCAATAAAGCATCCGAATTGTATGATCAACAAAGAAATCATAACTTAAATGTCGAGAATAATTCAGATTTTACTCAGAGTAGCTTTGAAGATCTAAAAGTAGTCGAAAGAATTTTAAGATGTAATTCTCATGATTTTTACAGTCTTTTAGATATCAACAAAAATGCTCCTACGGAAGAAATCAGTAAAGCTTTTGATGTTCTTTTGCGCAGGGTACGTCAGTCCTTAAAGTTTGTACCAGGAGCAGGTAGAGCTTTTGACACTGTCAAGGAAGCACGTGAAATTTTTTACAGAACTCTGCCAATTGATGACAACATACACTTAATAATTGAAAGGATTTTAAAATGCGACCCTGATGATTATTGTAGTGTTTTAAAGATCGGGGAAAATGCAACTACAAAGGATGTAAAAAACTTCCTTGAAATTCTGAGACAGAAATTAACTCCAGTCATAAATAAAATACAAGGTGCTGCTAGAGCACTGATCATTGTTAATCAAGTATACAAAATGTACTGTCAACAGTATGAGATTGCCATGCAAGTAATTAGCAGAATTTTAGATTGCCACTACGAGGATTATTATTGTATTTTGGGTATCAACGAAAATGCTACCGAGGAAAGAGTACAAGAATCTTTTGACAGTCTTCAACAGATAATAAATCCGAAAAAATGTTTTGCTCCAAGTGCAGGCAGAGCTTTCTCTTGGATTACTAAAGCATACAACATGTTAATGAAAAGATTTATGTTGAACCAAAAATTAAATAGTACAAAGAGACACAATCAAGAAAGAACCCCTAGTGCCAAAAACAATTATGATTACCAAAAGTACAGCTATTCTTGGGATCCTCAAAATAATTGTAGTTTTGCTCCTCCTTACAGCCCTGAAGATCTAGTCGAAAGAATTCTCAGATACCATCCTGATGATTATAATATTATTTTGAATGTCAAACAAAATGCAGATGCAAAGGATGTAAAAAGATCTTTTGAAATCTTGGCAGAAAAGTTACATACGAAAAGAAATGTTGATCCAGGTGCAGCTGAAGCTTACATACGTGTGAAAAGAGCTTATCAAAAGTTAATGAACAGATTTGATTCAGACAAAACATCGAGAAGTAAACAAGAAAAAAGATTTTCTAGTACTCCAGAGAATAATTATTATCAGCACAGTAATACTTTGAATCCTCAAAGTGACTCAAGTTTTAATCCTCATTTCAGCACTGAAGATTCGAACATAATCAGAGAAAAAGATGACACATTAGAGAAAACAAAGACAGGAAATCAAGAGAAAACTCTGACTTCACAAAATCCACATGGCTGTAATCAACAAAATAGTAACACTTCAGAATGTCAGAATGACTCAAGTACTACACTTCGAAACAGCAGTTATGATGTAGATATAGTTAGCACAATTTTGGGATGCAATCCTGATAATTACAGTTTTTTGAACTTGGATGAATTTATCACTGTGGATGATGTGAAGGAATCTTATAAGACTTTCATTCGACTGATACATCTGGACAAAAATGTTGCACCAGGAGCAGCTGAAGTTTATATGCTAGTCAACAGAGCTTACAAATCTTTAATGGAAAAGTTTGAATTTAACGAAAAGTCAAATAATATGAATGTAAAAATTAAGAAGACACCTTCTAGTTCCCAAAACAATATTCATATTCAAGAATACGTGGACACTTTGAAATTTGAAAACGATTCAAAACAAAAAAACAGTGATTTTGGACAACGAGATATCAATATTTCAAACTCTCAAATTGATTCTACTTCTACTTTTGGGGGCAGCACTGATAATCTAAGCGAAGTTCAGAGAATTTTAAGTTTCGACTCTGAAGATTATTATGGAATTTTGAATATCAACAAAAATGCAACTGCGCATGATATTATAAAATCGTTTCAACTTCTGGGAAAGCAAGTACATCCAGAAAAAAATGAGGAGCCAAGTGCAAATAAGGCCTTCGAAATGGTCGATAAAGCTTACAAGATGTTAGTGAAACATTATTGTTCAAATGAAAAAATATTAAAAAAGAACAAGGAAAAACAAGAAAGAGTTGTTGATTTTCAGAGCTGCAATTATTCTTCAAATTTTCAAATCTACGTTAGTTCTACTTCTCAGTATAGCATTAATGATTTGACAATAGTCAAAGGAATTTTGCGATGCGATCCGAACGATTATTACAGACTTTTGAATGTCAACCAAAATGCAACAGTGGAAGATGTAATACAATCTTTTGGGCGTTTGATATTGCTAGTAGATCCGGATGAAAATCTCGCACCGGATGCGGACAAAGCTTTCAAAATTGTTTATAGAGCATTTAAAATGCTAATGAAAGGTTACAGATTTAATGAAATATTACGTGAAACAAAGGAAACGTAGAACGTAATTTGTTATATTTGTAAAGCTTAGTATAACTTTTAACCCAGTCAACGTTCAACCACTTAAAGGGACCTTAAAGTGCCGCTCAACCACGCACACTCGTAACAGAAACTTATTCATATT
Organism: Idris sp. 1 HC-2018; assembly: GCA_022817325.1. Lineage (NCBI taxonomy): Eukaryota > Metazoa > Arthropoda > Insecta > Hymenoptera > Scelionidae > Idris > Idris sp. 1 HC-2018. The sequence goes on along the minus strand of JABFPM010002451.1, from coordinate 1,947 downwards.
ACGCCGCAGACGTTACTTGATTTCCACTTTTGTCGGTTATCTTTAAATTTACTTATTCCGGAAACATTAAATGGACTTAACATAAAATTATATATATATTATAATAATGAAATTAACATAAAAATACAAATTTAAAAAAAAATTATATGTTATTTAATTTCGCAAAGTCTACTTGAAGTCCACTTAATGTTTTCTGGATAAGTAAACTTAAAGATAACCGACAAAAGCGGAAATTAAGTAACGTCTGTGGATATGGATAAGTTTCTGTTACGAGTGTGCGTGGTTGAGCGGCATTTTAAGGTCCCTTTAAGTGGTTGAACGTTGACAGGTAGAACATATTTTTTTTATAGAGAACTTCACTTTATATTGATAGTTACTTTATTACACTGATCACATTTTTATTATTGTTTATTATATTTTAAAAACCAAGTGCATTATAAGAATCATTATAGTTAGAACTTTTTTTTTTAAGTATATTGTTATTTGAATTATTATTGTTAATTTACATAGCTAATAAGTTCAACTTGTAGAATCAGAAAGATGAACTCATAGACAAAGTTTAAAAAGTCTAATTTGGTCCATAATTTTTGTTGAAAATCTTGCTTTCTTGAATAATTATTCTGAGAAATTAGTTTGAAATATTGCTCTTTATGAAGAAAATAACAGTATTCTTTAGCTGATACGAATTTTGTATTTGAAATTATCCTTTAATATAGTTTAAAACATCATTAAGGTGATATATCAGTCACATAAGTGGTAAAGAGACAGAACTATAGAAGTTTCCATGTGAGTAAGAGAGACACCCTGAAATAGACTGTCATATCATCTTAAACTATCTACTTATATACATGTGCACACATCTATCATGTTATATCTAAAAAAGTGATATTAAAGGCAAAATAAAAAAAATCTTTGCTGGTCAGGATTTGTATTATTTGTTTTACCAGGTCTAACAATTTTAGCTATATTTCGCTACTATTCCAAATGAATATTTTATAAAATTCATATTAACCCTTTAAGGACGGCACTTATTGCTACATCGAAAAATACAATTTAATGATTTTTTTGGATAGTATTAATCAAAAAACTCTGAAAAATGCACTATAATTTTTTTTGTTAGTTTTTTACAAATTGCTTATAACAATTAATTGTTTATAACAAAAAATATAGTTGGAGTTTTAAAATTAGATGTACTTGACATTGTAGTATCATATAAGTTAAAAATTTATAGTTTATTCTCAAGGTATTCAAGAAAAACGACATTTGAAAATGTTGCAATATTGCAACATCCGTCCAAGGGTTAAAAACAACTAACAATTAAATTCTATTTTATTTTCAATACAACGTTTTTTAATTTTACATTTCGATATTCAAATGTTTATATTTAACCCTTTCAGGGGCACATTAATTTGAGCGAACGAATCTTGATGCCGATATAGGTTTTCGGGGTCGCAGATTTCAAATTTGAGGTCAAAATCAAAATTCAAAATGGCGGATCAAAAGTAAAAAAAAACATTTTAAATTCAATTATTAATATATTTCTATAGATTTTTGAGGTCACTGAGTTTGAACTAAAGGTTGAAAAGTCAAATTTCAAGATAGGGGATCTAATATGATGGCTAAAAGATTAAAAAAAAGTAGATAATTCCAAATTGTTAGAGTAACTATTAAAATTAAAATAAATGTGAATGCAAATCATTGAAGAAAATAAATTGTTGATTATAAAAATAATATATTTTATATTTGAACATATAATCAATATATATTAGATTCTAAGATTAAAATGTTCTTTTTATTTTTGGTCCTCTATATTGGATCCGCCATATTGAAATTTGCCATATTGGATCTGATATTTTGTATACATGTTTTCTTATGTCAAATTTGAGTTTGGCGACTATTAAAATCTATAATAATTTATTTTTTGTATAAATCAAAAAAAGTTTCAAT
>JABFPM010002450.1:0-16693 GCA_022817325.1 Idris sp. 1 HC-2018 | reverse complement strand
CTTAATGCTTTGAACTTTAAAACGCAAGCGTCATTCTTCAGGATAATTTAAACATTCTGAATCAATCTTGGTCCTGTTGTCTGCGTCTTTTTATTAAAATTTACTGAGTTTTCAGTTAGTATAACTCAAAGTTCTCAGTTGTTGCCTTTACTGAGTTTTAGCCAAATTAACTAAAAACTCAATAATAACAACTACTAAGCGTTATTTCAATTGATGCGATTTCTCTCAGTGTGTCCTACAACATAATGGTTCTTAAAATGTTTCTACTTTTACGCTTGAGTTCGTATACTAAATAAAATACTTATTAGTAATATTTATTTATTCTGTTCAATTAAAATAATTTTACCAACAAAAATAAGTGATATTATTTAACGGCAAGACATTATGTACATATGAAAAAGAATATTTAATTCAAAAAACTATATAATCTTGCTGGCCCGTTTTTGAAATACTGATAATATCTCAAAGTAAATTTTAATAAATAACATTCTTGAATAGTAGTACCTTGATCATTAAATACTTTAAATATACGCTTAGATAATTGCATTGAATATTTGTACCGAAAAATTTAATTTAGTTTTTGTATAATATAATTATTTCAAAAAGGGTTTAAAAACGGGCTGGCAAGATTTTTCTCACCACTTGCCATCTTATATTTACAAATACAATGTGATTGGTTAAGGGGAGATAATTTTTGGAAGGGTATTATTTTATTGTGGATAATATTTTTGAGGTTTTAAATTACGGTTTATTTATGTTTAAAAATGTTAAGTTTTTTTTTTCAAAAGAAAATACAATTTTTGTAACCAGATTACCGTACATTGTTAAATTACATGTTATGTAATTTATTATTGCAGTACGAAATATGATCATTAAATCATAGTATAATAATGCGATACACCCATCAAATCGTTCTTTTTTAATAAAACGTTGGTCAATTATCTGAAAACTTTCTATTTTTTCTCTGTGCTTTTTTTTAAATTGCAAATTTACTTTGAAATCGACTGATTACGTTTCCGTGCGCGTAGATGCATAGAATCGAACGGTAACACGTTCTTGCAACAGAGACACAAATCCACGACTCGGGATATTGAATTCACGCCATTTCTGTTTTGACGTATCATGTTCGCGCGATATGATATGTTACAAATTCGTAAAGAGGAAAAGATTTTTTATATCAAACAAATAGCCTTTTGCGGTTTATCGGATTTTCGGAGCATCCGAGACACGTGTCCAAGTGTATTGTAATGTTAATAATGTGTGCGTCGCGAGATAATTTCACAATTCGCAAACCCCAAGCCGAAAATTTTTCGAATAATAAAGTTAGAAAAATAAATATCAAAACGGTCGGCAGTCACGCGATCGGCTTTTCTCGCAAGCAATTTTCGTTGCGATTTCCGATGCGACACGTGGTATACTTCCGCCGTGCATGCGGCACGAACCGAGGATGTACCTGCGATGGAAATTGCACGGGAAATTCGAAAGTTCACACTCCAATCATGAATCCGATACGCTTGACCTGCCGCAATGATTTTCGGTAAACTCCACGATGCTTATCGGACTTACAAGCATTTCATATTCAGTAATGAATTTGATGTTGTCAAAATATGATCGGATATTTATTGCTACTGTACGTTGACTTTTCAATTCAATAGTTTCGCATGCATGAAGTACAAAATTTTTTGTGGTTACGTGTTGTTGTTTTCTGAGTATTGATATTTATCATCAATTTTCCATTCTGTCGAGATAAAATGCTTACATAAATCTAAAAGTTCTTGCGCTTGACTTATCCGTTTTCGATCATAAAGGGAAAAATTCGTATAAAACTTGTTTTTCAATTGATAAGTAAATTAAATCCATAATTTTATGTGGTCTCGAATACATTTTGCATAAAATTACAGAACGAATACAAAAAACAAACCGTGCAAAATATAATCTCTGATTTAACATATTGAAATGTAATTTTACGCCACGTGTTCTGTAAAATTGCAGATAAAATGTAGTTTTACGTACACTGAAAACCCATTCAGTGAATATAACCTAAATTCAGGTTATGCCGATTTCCAACGAGAATTACAAGTTAGATTAACTTGCATGTAGGTTAATCTAACCAGAAATTTTGGTTGGAAATTGGCACAACCTGAATTCAGGTTATATTTACTTGAACAGATTAATATTCGCCCTGGAGAAATTATTCTAAATTAGAAAATTAATACACAATACTATTTAATTAACAACAAATTCTTTAATAATGTCAGTTTTAGTTTAAAATCATGAAATCACATTTTAGTCTGTACAAATAAATTTGTCCTGTAATTGTACTAATATCTCTGTCCATAAATTTAGTGATTTTACGTACTGTTTGTAGAGTGTTGAAGTGCGATTTTATTTGAATCAATGTATTATATGGAGCATCCTTTTTTTGGATTTGGAGACAATCTAGGGAGCGGCACGGCGATTTTAAAATTCTTACCCCCTAAAGGCCACTTTAATATAAGCAATAACCTTATTATTTTTCTTCATCCACGTGTCGTCTACTGGCGTCCGTTTTAGTGTACTAAAAATTTGTCGTACATTAGAACTGCTGTGGGTTCAGTTTTTCGAGAAACAAAGTTTCCACCCTTCAGCAAAAAATAGTCAATTTCGTTCTTTATGTGGTTCCCACGTGTTTTAAAATTTAACCTCACAAATTAAATGTCTTTTTGTTTACTATCGTACTGTGCCTATCACTTGATCGGAATTATTGGTGGCATTGTTCATTTTTATTTAAATTCAATGTAAAAAGTTTTATTGATAAAATAACAGGAGTTACGAGAATGAAGATAACCATTTGTGTTGTAAATAACACGCCGATCGAACGGTTGATATTCGGTATTGTAGATTGGCACTGGCAAAATAAATGAGTTCTCGCGGTCAGTTTCTATATGTATGAAACCGAAAAATCTCAGACCACTCTAGATTTTCAAGACTTGATTTCTAGGGATGAGAGTCATGCAAAGTAGCGCCGCCATATAACTCAACGTGGGACTAAAGTTTTCGTTTGTATTGAACGGCCTAAGCGACGTCACCTAGTGTTTGTGATGAATATAGTTTTGAGAACAAATCCTTTTTTATGAACACAAGTATCATTTATTTAAAAAATATGTGTTTATTTCAACGATTCTGCATATAATTTTATTGACAATTATCATATTTACAAAAGAGTTTAGATAATTTTATTGCATTCAGAAATAAAATATCGTACTTAACTCAGGAAAAAATGAGCATTCATATGTTAAAAAGTGATTTATTATAATTGTTAATTATGAAAACTAATCGAAAATGTAATTTGTATGTGATCAATACATGATATGAATTAAAATTCAAATATAGCTTAAAAAATTAAAGCGCAAAATGAACATTACAACAGCATACCTCGCCAGGTATTCTGAGACACACGCCGAATATTCGTAACAAAAGCTCATCTAAAGTCATAAGCTGTTGGACACTGTGCTATATCGGATATGATCAAGAAACTAATTTACTAACAAAATTTTTTAATTGAGATTTCAAGACTTAGGTAACGCGGAACTGCCCTAAGATAATCAAGGATACGGAAAAATGATATGTTTACCATAGAAAATTTAAACACATCAACTTGAGATATAATTTTGTCTGGCAAACGATGATAGAAATGTCAATCACATTAAAAGATCTACATACCAACGAGATGCCAACAATTTAGCAAAATCGGCACTGCAGTTTAAGCTCCAACTTTGATCTGTGAGTAGTCATTTAGCACACATAGAGAAAGTTCAGCTTAAGAGATAGCGTGTTAGAAATTGTGTAATTCTGGATCTCTTCACTATTTATATCTTCATTATTGTTTGTATATATTTGTTAAGAGGAGGTGGAACCAAAACGGCTAAAATCCACAATTTTGAATACAATTTTAATAACATGGGTTTCTGATATTTGGTACACTGAAAGAATTATGATTTTAAAAATTACGATCAGTGCAAGTAAACTAAATGCATAAAGCACTTATTACATTATATTTAATCATTATTTAAAAGAACTTGAGCGGTGCTAGAAGTTTTTCAAATAACGTTTGAACTTTTTTAAACAATATTTAAAAAAGTTCTATCACTGCTAGTTTTTTTTAAATGGTGATTGAATATAATCTAATAAGTGCTTCATGCATTCAGTTTACTAGCACAATTTCTAAAATCATAATTCTCTCAATGTAGTTGTCAATGGACTGAATAAGAAAATCAGTTGAAACCATAAGATAGCATAATAAAACTTTCTGTAAGACGGATTTTTGATTTTTTGACTTGGTAAAGAGTTATGCTTGTCTGGGCGCGCAGGTGCACAAAATAGGTTATTTTAGTACCAATTTGGCTTATTTTTCATATTTAAACTAACATAATTTTTGTTTAAACAAATAAATAAAAAATCTGTCTAACAGAAAGTTTTATTTTTTTTTATCAAGAATAACTGTGCTGAATTTCAGGTAAATCGGTTGAAATTTGACTGAGAAAAATTAAGTTATGTAAACAAAAAAACCATAAATTAAATATACGAGTTAATCGCGTTTGAAGTTTAACAACGTTTTTTCAGTATCTTTTGCGTTTTTTCATATCTAATCACTATGTACAAACATAATATTTTTATCTGCGATGCCCGGGTCATAACTAGGACCTTTTTTGGCCACTTTAACTTTTTCAGCAGCTGATTTAGCTCGTTTATGTTAATTTAATTTACCATGCAAATATAACTCATACCCAAGCAGAACAGAAAAGACGCTGCACTACCAAACAAATTGTTAGAAAACATTTTTTATAATACGTATATCGAAATTTGACTTCCACTACATTATAGTAGAAAGTTCAAAGTATCCAAAATTGCAATAAAAAATTGACTTTTTTTTTATTTTTCCGCATTTTTTGGTCGCACCTCCCCTTAAGATTACACTGAAAAATTATTTAGCTAAATATAACCTGAATTCCAGGTTAAATTCTCTGCCAACTTGAAATTATGGTTAGATCAATTTGACAAATAGTTGATCCTATCTGAATGTCAGGTTAATCTAACCAGAATTTCAGGCCGGTTAATGATTTAACCAGAAATTTAGGTTATATTTACCTGAATGGGTTTTCAATATAATGACTTTGAGAAAAAAAACTCATACTTATATTTAAATTAAATGGCAGTTTAGATTGTGAAAAAACTAAATTACGCACCAATTATCACTAAAGTAAACTCAATTCCACAGAAAGTGCCAAAAATGTCAAGACTCTTTAGCCAAGAAGCAAACTTCAAAGAGGTATCGTTTATTTCAAACACGACCAATGTTTGTATCCGAAAACGTCACTTTAATTCACTCACAAATAGGCAAAATTCGACAATAAAGTTCTGAATTTTGGCACTTAACAAAATCTAGCTTAAATGTTATCTTTGACATAACGCTAACTTTCCTGAAACAAAAATATGTTGTCTCAGCAACGCAACTACCAAAAACTGATTAATCTCGATTGTAGGTATTACAGATGCTCAACTTTATCATTGTAAGATAATTAACTTACAAAATAAAATATGTTGTTCAGAATTTTGACAAATACAGTGTATTCAAATTGTTTAGTATTGTATTGTGTCAGTTTTAAAATGTTATTTTGTTGAATAATTAATGTTTAACAAAACTTTAGGATGTGGGTTGTGTTCAGAAACTCTTCGTTCGAGTCCAGGACTCTCATCCAACTCGACGCTCTAAAACCCCTTTTCTGGGAATCACATCCAGCTAAACACTCCAAATGTTTCTCAACAATTTTAAGATGACAGAACAAAGATTGATGACGGAACCCGAAGAAAAGAACAGAACGATTCAAGTGTCACGTGACTGTACTCCGTTTTGAGTTGACATGTGAACAAATTAAATGAAGTGTAATTAGAAAAAAAATTAACCCTCTAGCGCCGAATGTTGCGATATTGCAACATAGGTCAATTTTCGTATTTTATGAGTATTCTGAAATTCAATAATGAAATTAAGTTAAATATAAAGCCGTCTCATCAAGTACAACTTATTTTACCACCACAACTGTTTTTTGTATAAACAATTGGCAAAAAACAAAAAAAATCGATTTTTATACCCCAGAAAAACTCATTAAATCATGATTTTTCAATTAGAAATGAGTGGCTTAAGTGGTTACTTTTATTTGCTCAAATGAAAACTTTGTAACATCGACAAAATGTCGTGTTACAAGTTTAATAAGACTCATTTTTGAATTTATATATAATTTCATGTTATCATTTTATTATACATTAAATTAATTCATAATTAAGTGAGCGAATAATTTTGCATAACTGCCATGAATATTTTCATATTATTAGTCATATTCTGCAAATGTTAAAATTTCGATATAAAAAAATCGAAGCTCTTTTAAATATATGATTCCAAAGTAACTATTATTATTACTTTTTATCCACAAGTATGTTCCAGCGAATTTTATTCTTAAATTTTCGTCAGTAAATTAGCAATATATCACTCATTTAGTAATTTTCAATTTGTTATATCTAATTCAATCAATTCCATTTGAAAGATTGAAATTGATTTGTCGGTATAACAACCAAATGAGACATGCAAAATGAAAATCACTCCAAAATATTACTACCAAACAACCAAATCTCATCTCTCGGCAAACATATACATAGTCACAATCCATTTACAATCACATACACACATCATTCATTCTTGATATTAATAGCCTATACGATGCTTGCAAATTAAGTTGGGAAAACGTATAATCCACGATTCGTTTATGCAGTAGACACGGACAGATTGTTCTGCAAGCGAATTCTTGTGTACAACAAGCATGTGTTATACATTGAAAGGAGGGCAACGGAAAGGGGATGCTGTTCAACAGAGCAAACGCGCAGTTGAAAGCGACAACGGCAAACGCAACGAAGATGCAAAACATTTAGAAACGAGTCAATGTATTTCCCTTGAGAGAAAATAGCTGTATAGGTATATACTAAATGACAGAAAATAGCTCGAGCATCGAAATATATGAGTATCCAAATGCATTAGTGTAAAAGACTTTCTGAACCTGTGTATGCTTCATCTAAATCGATCGCGTTTCGATAGCCGCATTGGCTAGTCTCAGTTTACAAGGGTGGCTAATTACGTTTAATACCCTCCGTTACATATTTAACCTGCACACATTAACCCATTCTCTGTAAAACGGCTTTATTTTTATACTCCACTCACATTTAAAGTACTCATAATACACTTAATGAAGCTACTGTAAATGACAGAAGGCTAATTTTCAACATCCCAGAGACGGGTTTAATTTTTTTTATAATTTTTTGCGACAAAAAATAGCCCATTTTGCAGATGGATAATTAAACAAAGTAAATTAGTAAAAAAAACTGCTAATTGTTAGTCAGAAAAAATTTAAAGGATATTTGAATAATTCTTGTAAATAAGGATAAGAATGTAAATCAAATGCCAGTAAATTTTTACTAATTTATATTTGTGCGTTATCAGTTTGACTTTATTCATTAAACATTTCAAATTAGACGGATTAAAAGTAAGGTTGGCCTTAGTTAAACATATCCTTTTGTAATCATGTAATCGTGCGAGTAATAAATCGATTCATTTTAATCAATTTTATGAGATCAAAAAGTTCTTTACAATCTTAGATGAATAAAACATTTGATAAAATCTAAATAACGATACACTCGACTCCAGTTTATATAAATTTTGCGTAATTTAGTAAGCTGCACACAAAATTGCAATCCACAAGTTTTTCAATTAAAAACTCTCACAATGCGCGAAATCTTAAGCGTGAAGTAGTCATTTTTCTTATCAATGATTTTGAACCTTTTGAATTAAAGGTTATTAAATCAAAATTCGACACGAGCTTTAATTAAACTATTCCTTTTTCAACACTTCATAAAGTAAACTTACTCTAGGTAGAAGTGGCATCTGCTCCATAGCACACGAGCATTTTCATAGAACGTTCATACGTTTATGAGAAAATCGGACATTTTTTAATCTTTTTACATCGAAATTATACTATCAGCTATATATGCATTATAGGTGGTCTTCAAAAAATAAAATATATTTGAAACTTATTCAAATAAGACCTGTTAATTTTTAATCAACTATTACCAAAATCGCTAATAAATAATACAATGAAATATATAAATGGCTATAATGTAAAAAATTATAATATTTAATTTATTATATGTAATATTTTGCGTAAATATTTTATAAAAATGTACTAGCTTATCAGGGTGCAGACATTTCTAAATGAAATTATAAATGAAAATTTCTTAGAATGTAATTAAGCTGAAGACAAAATTAATAAGGTTTAAAATGATTAAACTGTTAATTTAATATGCACAACGGTAGAGTTATAAATTATTTTTTCTTCATTGATTAATTATTTAGAACTTTAATAATTGCTTATCTAAATCACTGTCATTGTAAATTTATCATTCAGATACAACTTACGTTTTCAAAAGTAAAAATTTGTCTATCCTTTTGTTGATTAAAACAGTTTTTGTTAATTAAAAATAAAGAGCAATAATTTCTTTTCTTAAAGTAAAATGTTCTATGAAATGAAAATCGCTAAATAATTACTGCACATAAAATTTTTTACACCAAGAACATAATATATATTTTGTTTGTGCTTGCGCGCCACGTTTGGGTAATACGCTCACATAAAATGGACGAGTTTGCTACAGCTAAAAGGAAATGAAAATGAATGTAATAATATATTTAATATTCGCCGAATCCCTTCTCGACTCTTGGTATTACAGACCAACCAATATTCTCGCCCCTATTTTCACCCCACTGCACTCTTCTCTCTTTACACTACTTTGCCTATCTCTTACTATCTTTCTCATATTTATTTTTATCTCGATGTCATTTTTTGCGTTTTTTGGAATGTATATAAAGTATATTGTATGCACTTTGTGTTTGCACTATATCAATTTTAACTAATACCATTTATCATAATTTCCACTACTGCATCAATAGTAAAGTGAACATTATTATTCTAAAAGATAAATCTAATTTCTTTGTAATAGTACTTTTATATCAGAACATGTTTTCAAATAATTACAAGGAGGGAAAATTCCTGTTTTTTACCATGACTTTCCATAGTAAAAAAGCAGGATAAATTATCATATGGTTTTAATCAAAAAACATTGTTGGCTAAATACTATAGAATTCCTAGTAAAATACTATATTTTATATCCATGGTATATAGACAGAAAAGACATAGTAAAAATTCCAAATATTCTTAGTTAAAAACCATAGCCAGTCATAGTTTTTAACCAGGACACATTCACAGTTAAAAACCAAGAACATTCCCGTTTTTTCCCGGGAATGGTCTTGGTAAAACTTTAGACGGAGTAGGGCAGCGCTCTTTTGAATTTCAGTATGCTGCTTAGACCGCAACGTGTTGCACTGACTTGCTGTGTTTTATATTATATTTGTAACATAATTTCTCCAGTGCAAAAAGTAAAAAATTAAAAAATATTTTTTTATTAAATAACAAATATGTTAGAAAAAAAATAAAAGAACTCCCGAGAATGCATATATAAAGTCTTAATCGGCTCGATAATTTACCAAAACCATTGTCGGAAAAAGACCGGGAATGTTCTTGGTTTTTACTATGTCTCTCCTGACTTTTTTTCATGATTATATATCATAATTAAAAACCAAAAGTTTTCAGAAAAAAACGAAAGAAAATTCTTAGTTTTATACCATGAAAACTTATCATGGTAAAAAACCAGGAATTTTCCCTCTGTTTACCATATATTTTGTTTTATATTCATGAAAAAATTTTAAATTAAACAATTTGTCGATTAATATTTCTAGTAAGAAACAGTAAAAATAAAAACTGATCTTACTTTTATAGACCGCATGCAGTTATAGTTTTTTATTTGTTTATAAAAAAATATGCATAATAAAATGTTTAATATATTTTTATAATTAATGCGAATTTTAGTTTTAAAGCACACTTCGTTTAATCAAAAGTTTTTCTGTCAAAGTTGCATGTATCTGGATGAATTAATTCGAGAGAAATCTTGAGAACTGAAATTTTATTACTGATGCTGATAATATAATTATTAGTTTCCGAGATTTCTCTTATTGAATCTATTTAAATTCAACTAACTTCTTCTGAAATATTGTTAATGTGACAAATGATATAATTTAAAAGTGGTTATAAAAATGAAAATTGTTGTCTACGATAACAAAATATTCTTGCCTCAATTCTTTTATTTTTATTAAGCTTAAATTTTTGTAATTACATTTTTATTCTGCAAAAATTATTAAGAATTCCAAGTTATGTTAATTATTATTTAGACTTAATTATATCTGTGTTAGAAATTCTTAGAATTTTTCTAATTATGTTTTACACTTAAAAATATGTATCGTAAATTCAAAGTCATTTGAATTAATGTAGGATGTTAATTAACTAATAAAATGTCTAAAAAATTAATTTTTGCCAATTTGAATCAAATTTTGGTCTACATATATGAGCAACCGATACTTTTATATTAAACTGTGAAAGTTGGCATATTACACGGTGGAAAACGGAAAGGCAGTCTTCATAAAGGCGTTTAAACTTTTTTGTGCTTAGAGCTCCTGTAAGCATATTTCATTTATGTTATTGAAAAATTCGAAACTTGGTCAAAGTATGTAGGAACCCAAATTTATATATTATTAAAGTTTTTCGTTTATGCTGTAAATTTAGAAATGATTTTAATAACGATTTGCATAATTTGATTAGAAACGTGTACGGGTGGACAACAAATTTTGATTTTTGATAAAACAATAAAGCAAAACTTTACGTACTTTGAAATTTAGGTGGTCTTTACACGGGGTTACATAGAAAACCACATGTGGTAATTCTCCACAAAGCTACTCTAAGAAAGTATACTCAAGATAGATGAACCATAGTTATAATAGATGGATCTTTATTATACTTCGGTGGCTTCCACTTAACTGGATTGAAATCCATTTATCATAAATCTTTTACAAAATGCAACGTCTTATTTCTATCTTTATACAATGATCAATACAAAATTACAACGTTGTCTGTAAAGTTAAGTAATTATATTGTGTCTTTATGGTTTCGATTAGATACAGTTTTGTGTGCATAATATAAAATTTGTCTCCCATTAATCTTCTTACAATTTGTAACACATTTTTTATTTCTTTCCTTGAATCACATACATCTTTATAAATATCTATACACTTTCAATAATTAAAGAGACAACTTTTTTAATCAATTTTTATTCATTAATTCCTCGTCCAGTTGTTATCATTATTATAATGCTATCACATTTTGTAAACAGCATTTGTTAACCATTTTGAGTAGTTCATGCTATTGACATATGATTTAATTGAAATCGAGTAAAATGTTTTCAGATGAATGTTTGTACAGAAGTATGTGAACACAATATGTGGAAAATACTTGTGATCTTATAAATAATGATTATTATAAGTATAAATTGTTAATTATAACATTTTGAAAATGTATAAACCTTGATTCGTTTTTAAAAATTCTATTCTTTGAAATTAGAGAAATAAATTGTACTCCTGGACATTTAAATTGTCTATTCTAAAGGATAGATATTCACTTACTACAAATAAACTGTCACTAATTTCACTTTATATTCAAATTTACGGATTACTTTATTTTTTTTTTTTTAAACTTTATAAACTATGTTGTTCAAATTTAGAGTTTGCTTATGGTACATCCAATATTAATTCCATCTAGTAATTGAAATGATGAGACTTGTAAAAATATGTTTCCCTGAAGTGAAGTCTCGTTCAAAAAGACAAATGGTCTAATGTCGATATTGTGTGTAAATCGTCTAGTCGCATTATATGCGCGGCGTCAGCATCAACGTAACGCTGAAATGGTTGGAAATTAAATTTCTGCCTGGCATCCGGGCATACGAGCCGCAAATTCATAAGATTCAATATTCTTCGCGAGCGACCAGACTCGCTATAACATGAACGGGATGCAGACGGTGGGTTTTGTAGTTTACATCAAATACGTGCCTCCCCAGTCACGGGACCTCGACTTTTACACCCTCCTACCTCCGCATGTTTACTCGCGATATATGAACTAATATCACGAGGCACGCGAGCACAACCCCTTCCCACCTCTCAACGACAGCATCCTTCGTCTTACCCTTTATCCCCGTTTTCTTCGTTTCCCTTTACCGTATCTTTCTTTCTTTATCACTCTGGGATTTGCCTTTATACTATCCTTTTCATTCGATAGACGTAAAACTAGCTTTTGTGATTTTCAATAGAAACTTCATATATTATTACATACGTATTTAAATATTTGTGTTCGTATCTAAATATTTGTGTTCGTATATAAATACTTTGACAGTAATCATAAAATGAACGTTTACCAAAAATAAATGAGAAATGAACTTTCAATCCAATCTTCCGGACTTGGTGTGTGTAGCAAATTATTTCAAAGAAGTTTAACTAATTACAATTTTGCAATCAATGCCAAAGACAAAGAGCATTGTTTCTGAAAGTAATACATTTTTTAATAACAACAATTATCAAATCTAAATAAAAATTTATTTAGTTAAAATTAACAATAACTGTTTTTTTAAATTTCATAAAATAATGTTGCTTAGATTTATTTATAGATCTTTTGGAAAATGAATGTCTCATCAGATTTCCTGCGGTCTTATTGTAACTTCCGAAGTGAAACCACAAGTGGCCTATCAACACCGTCGTTGGTCCCACGCACTTGCCATAAGTTACTCTGCTCTGCTGTCAATAGATATAGAAGTTATGGTTGTGAGCTCTTGATTACCGTCACCCTTATCTAAGTCATAATTCGAATCATATATGTCATCTACGAGTATACTTGGTTGAGAAACAATTTCGTTTTATGCTTAAGTGATTTATGAATATTCGAATCAAAAGTCGTAAATTATAATTGCAAATAAAATAATATGTATATAATTTAGACAATTGAAAACTTTCCAGTAACAACAAATCTGATTTTTTCGTAAATTGCATTTTCCAGTGATGAGTGCAACTTTTGACATTTAGCCATTAAGTCTGATCAAGATATGCTTAAAAAAAGCTGATAACTTATATAAATTGTATTATTTATAACCTTGCACAAACAATTTCTCTTATTGATACAAAATACTATTGTTTGCGTGCATCTCATGTTTATAGATGAGATGTGAAATGTGCAGATAATATGAACATTTCGTAATTATTTGATTGCAGCAAATTATTTGTTAACAATAACTGAAATGAATATAAAATTATCATTTAATTTCATGTAAATAATTATTAACATAAAAATTATCAATAAACAAATATCCAACTTTATCATTTGAGTAAATTAATAAAACTCAAATAACTGCATAATAAACATTCTCTTTATACTCAATCAGTAAAATCACAAATTAATTTGTCATCGTCAAACATAAGCAGGATCAAATTGTTTCTGCTTCTAAATTTAGTGAACATTTAAAAAATTTCTATTAATCAGTGCTAAAGCAAATGTATATCGCGTTTCAAATACATCAATGATCTTTCTCTCTCTCTCTCTCTCTCTCTCTCTCTCTCTCTCTCTCTCTCGATGAACAAAGATCACGGTAGAATATCGGAACGATTTGAATGATGACCGATCGTAGTTTGCACGACCACAATCGAATAATACGTCAACGAATTTTGCGTGAGTCAGTGACACGGTGACAGGTTGACAGGATTAAATGTTATGAGATTAATCGCCGAGCCTATGAATGCGGATGAGGCACAGAGAACAGAAGGAAAATACTGTGGGAATTGTACTTAGACTCCGGGTTGTAATGATTATCTTAATGTAAAAATATTTCGAATGATTGCTACGATTAAATGTTTTTAAAATGAGTAGCTTAATTATGTATATCATTCTTCGATTATTTAGATTTGGTCAACTGATGGCATGTAAATTTTTTATTTTATGCCCAGCTGATATATTGATACAAAAGATAATAGATTAATCGTGAAAAATATTATTTTAATAGAACTAAAATATTCGATATTTTATAATTACATATAGCTTAGCAAGTGTTGAAGATAATTAACGTGCAATTTAATGTAAAGTGTTGTTAATATTAAATGTATGACGCGTAGCCGCGTGATTATACGAAAGTAATGATTGCAGTAATATTACAGAACGAATTTCGTGTCGCTGTTGTGAAAGTTTAATTATATTTTTAATCAACGAGATAATTAATAGCGTGTTGTGTTTAGTACATTAAGACTGAGTGATGAGCTAAATTTTATGCAACTATTTTGTGCTGCACAATTTTTATCATATTCTTTTACCTTGATTTACCTGGTTTTATTATTTTCTTACAATTATGTATGTAATAAAAATTGTTTTAAAAAATTATTCAATATATAGATTTTGAGTGTAATGCTACCCTAATAAATTTTCGTATCAATGCAACGAAAAATAAATGTCAAATTAGAGAATTTGTGAATAAAAAACCATAAATTGACTGTAACCGTCGAACATAATTCAAAGCCTCATATAATATTTGAAATTCTACATAAGAAAGTGTTGGCTGAAATCAGATCATCCTCGCAGCTTGCGAAAGTAACAATGGACCAATTATGCCTCGCAAACGACGCAGTTCTGATAAAACGTCACCTACGTGTTCGATAGAAATCGTGGTCGACGTGCAACAGATATAAAGCCTGCACTTGGACCATACGCAGAAACGAATAATGGCCAGCGAGATCAAGGAAGATCGATCTCGTTCGCAACGACAATGCCACATAATAACGCTAAGTAGCGTTATTATACCTTCCAAGCGAGTCGCGCGACTTGTCTAAAGACACTTTGCATACGCCGCATTCTTGACGGGATAAACGTTTTCAAGAATAACTAAAGGGTAACAATATTTGTGCAATTTTTTCATTACTATAATAAAGTCTCAATAAAAAATTTTATTAGAGCTCATTAAAATTTAAACAAGTATAGACAATATTTTCTGCATATAGGAACCGGATGAAAAGCTAAAAAGAACGTCATAATGTGGAAATATATGTTTGAATTTCTTGAAAATTTATGCAGATATAAAAAAATACTCAATACTTGATTAATTTTGTTAACCCCAAAAATGTGTGATCCGGAAGACATCGTAAAATCAAAGCTCGCATTTATTTCTGATAACTGAACAAGATAGTATTAGTGCGTCATGTTATTTTGTTACAAAAGTTATGTGCTAAAAAGCTAATTAAAAAAATACGCACACAAAATAATAAATTGAAATAATAAAGTTTGTAACTGGAGCGTACAAAAATAATATAAGAAAAGTAAAATTTACGCCCATTCTGATATAGAATGATAAAATATAAACAGAAGACATTAAATAAATAAAAGTGAAGGGTTACAATATTTTTCGAAGCAACAAAAATATATGACAGAAACTCAAATTATATTACATAAGACAAAATAATTCAAATATGATAAATTAAATAAATAAAATAAAATAAAATTAGCATATTATTTCAAATATATATTTGTCTGTCATAAATGAATTTTATTTACAGTTAAATGAAAAATTATTCACAAATATTTCCGTAAACGATTAAAATCGAAAGAGTTAGAATGCAATTTAAAATCATTCAAAGCAAATATAAAAAATACAATTTTTCTTACCTTTCATTTATTAGTTGTTGCCATCAAGAATTGTCACATTCGAGGTTCCAAACTTACAATAGGAAATGAGTGAATTGGTCAGCTAGCATTTTGTATTCCGTACGTACATCGTTCAAAATCGTTTAATCTTAGCATCACATACTCGACATTTCTAATAAATATCGCACGCGTGAGAACAATTTGTTTACAAACTGATTGGTTTAACAATGAGCATGGTTTAGAAAGTTCAAAGATCAATTTTGAAGTTTTTCATTGTGTAGCTATTATTTACAATTTTATGTTAGAATATTTTTCGACATGCTACATCATACAAAAAAATACTAAACTGTTTAAAACAGTATTCTATTTATCCCAAATAAAAATTTATATATGGCTCCATTTATGGGCCTTATATGTTGCCATATATGACCTATAAATGACAATCAAAATAAAACAATTCATTTATGTGCCATATATGCGGCATACATGGACCCATTTATGTGACGTGGATGCCGCATGAATGTACCCATAAATTAGCCATATATGTATTCGAATATTTATGTTGCATATATGCGCCATATATGTGCCATTTATGGCACCATATATGAATTTTTACTTAGGATATTTTGAAATTTATAAGGTTGTTTATTATTTATTTTATGAAAACCTTATTTTTCAAATTGCTCCTAAATTCAGTGACTTATAATATATTATACATTTCTAGGTTAGCATAGAATTATTTATTACAATGTATTCTTGTACTATTGAATTGTTTTATTAAGACGAGGTTCTAGTGAATTTTCAATTCTACGAAGAAATCCAAAATTAATGTAGCTACTTAAATATTTTTTTGTGTGTAACATAAAATTATGCATTGCAAATATGGTTAAATTCATAAATTCTTGAGGTTTTAGTTTAATTATTTAGATATGAATTTTCATTTTGAAATAAAAAGTTTGAAGAAAAATACTTTTGGAAAATATTTACTGATATAGGGGGGGGGGGGA
>JABFPM010002449.1:0-16698 GCA_022817325.1 Idris sp. 1 HC-2018 | reverse complement strand
TCCACAAAATCGTGCATCTCTCTCCATCCAACCGACTAAACATCGAACTTCTCTCTCGCGCGTGTTCCTCAACAACTTTTCTTTCTTCCCCCCACCTTGAAAATGTTACCAGACCGAAACACGGCGCATCGGGACACACACACACACACATTCTCAGCTCGGCACACACAGACAGCAAATCCCTGACGTCCTCGGTCTTGCTACTTTTCAGCTCAAAACAAGTAATCTTCGGGGAATTGTCGCGCGACCGACAATCGGTTCCCGTGTTCGAAGAAAACACTCGCGCAGCACGGCCAGGGAGCGGCCCGCACGCGGGGCGTCCATTGCCGTAAATTGTGGCCCAGACGACGAGCGAGTCGCGCGTGTGCCCGTGCTGCCACTTAGCCATGATAGATCGAAACGCGTCGTCCTCGTTGCACGGCGAGCACGTCGTCGCCGCTTGTTAACGGGATGCCCGAATTTCGCCACTCGGAGCGGCTTTCAGCGGTGAGTTTTTGCGGTGACCCGAGAGCGTCCCGTCTTTAACACTTCTTTTTTTTCACTTCGGCCATTAGGTATGGTCGCAGTCGGATCTGCTTGTCCAATTGTCAAAGGACGCGCACGCAAAAGTTCAACTGCAATTTTTCATTTCAACTTATTTTAATTTTTTTTCTGTTAACGGTTTTTTTTGTAAATACTTTGTTACTTTTTTAACGGAGCCTTTTTTTCTCATCTTTGAACGTTTAACAACGTTGCCAATTTTGGACTCTTTGTCGGCTTGATTTTTGAAAAGTGACAAGTGAGCGTTTCATTTTGTTTGACAGTTAAGGGGCACGACTTTTTGTGGGGGGAGTGAACGGTTTTTTGTTTTGTTTGTTTGTTTTTTTTTCCGTTGAGTCGAGTTGACATCAGCTGTTTGTTGGCAAAAATTTTGTCACGCTTGATGTGAATGAGTTCAGTTCGATGGTGAGAAATTTTCTCACATGACTCGACGCGATGAAGAAACATAATAATATTTTTACATTTGTTGTAGTATGTGTCGTTGAATTAATTTTTGTTGCAATTTAAATGTATGAACAATTTTTGACAGTTTTTCATTGTTATTAATACTTGTTTTTTAAAACAGTTTTATTTTAAATAAATTCTCAATCACTACAGAAATTAATGAAATATATTAAAATAGCAAAATAAATTTACAAAAATAATTTAGTTAGAAAACCAAAGAAATTAATAAAAGTAACATTTTTAAATGACAATATTCTGTTTGTTTACGTTAACAGACAGAATTAGTAATTGAAATTTATCTAATTGGATTTTAAATTTCTTTGTTATTTCATGCTTTTATTTTTGACAATACATTTTCTCAACTGAAAGGTTCAAGTAAGACAGTTAAACTGATTTCAATTGACTAATTGTTCAGCTTTGAATAACACAGATTTTTGTCTTCTAAAAATATTGTGACTCAAATTTATAAAATAATTTAATCTGCATTTTAATTTTTTAAATTTTTTTTAACAGTTCAACAAAAACAATATTTACAATTTTTCAAATCAGTTAATTGCTAAACGTAATTTTACATTCGGCATAGTTTTTCTTTTATCTTTTCATACATAACCTCGTTTCGTACATACATCCAACTTGTCATGCGCTTTGCAGCTTATCAGCTCCACCAGCAGCAACTTCATTATATTAATTTCAAAGTAAAAGTCTCTGTCTATTTTTTTGCAAAATTTATTTTTATTAATTACATAGTCTAAAACAAAGTTGCATTGTTTCGAGTTAAATAAAACTTGAAATATATAACAAAATAATTTTTTTAAAATAATGTTCGAAATTGTTATTTCAGTAAGAGTCCCAGAATGGTGGTGGACTGTCTGACCATTCAAGGCTCGGCAGCTGCAGCGCGTAAGGAGAGGAGATTAAGTACATCGGTTAGCACGAAAATGCAGCCCAACAGCGGAGGTGGCATGACGCCCAAGGAACTCTCAGACAATGATGATCTGGCAACGTCACTCGTTTTAGATCCTGGTTTAGGATTTACTACGCACAAAATGAATATTAGGTAGACAAATTAAAAAGCAAAAAGTTCTTTACACTTTGTTTTAATAATTAGTTTACAAAAACTGTTTCTTAATCATAGTGAAAAGAAAATATTAATTTTGTTAACATCTTGCAGGTTTAGACCACTAAAAGCAAACAAGGACGAACTCAAGAAAATAGTTGAGGAATTTTGTCAGACACAAAATTATGAGAAGGCTTATAAAAAATTAATGGGAGGCGACTGGGGCGCCCGACTCCCGAATACAAAATCCAAACAACAGCAATTAAATTTAGAAAAACATGTTAGTTTTAATAATATTTGATGTTACAATTTTTGTCAACTTAACCCAAGAAGTACCACGTGATTAAGACTGTGATTAACATATTTTTATTAAACATACTTCATTTGATGATAATGAATAATTATTTTAGGAAAAAAGTGATATAAAAAATATAAACTTTTAAAAATGAATATAAAATAATTTCTAGGGTTAAATTTGATTTAAAAATTGAAGATTTATAGAATAAAATTAAATTTTCTAATACGTCGTGATACCAAAAATATATTCAAAATTAGTTTTATACTTAATATATGCTTTTCTTAATTTAATATAATGATCGTTACGTTTTTCACAGATATATAGATATTTACGAGTATTTGACAAAGATTCTGGATTCGAAATAAAGCCTTGTCATAGATACAATTTAGAAGGAAATATGGGTGCAAAAATTTGTTCTACACGCAAATGGTTGAAACATGACAAAATACCTTGTTTGGTTGGATGTATAGCAGAATTAAGTGAAAAGGTTCAACATTTATTTCAGCAAATAGATTCTTACAAAATTTGTCACAATCTGATTTATTAAAATGTTTTACATAATTTTAGGAGGAAGCCGCATTACTTCATCCTGGTAAGAATGACTTTTCCGTTATGTTTAGTTGCAGAAAAAACTGTGCCCAGTTGTGGCTTGGTCCCGCAGCTTATATTAATCATGACTGTAGAGCAAACTGTAAGGTAGGCAAATTTGTTTGTTTTTTTTCCAAACAAAATTTTTTTATGCTGATATTTAAAAATTTACCGATAATAATAATCAATTTTTTGGTACAGTTTGTCGCGACTGGAAGAGATACAGCTTGTGTAAAAGTTTTGCGAGACATTGAAGCAGGAGAGGAAATAACTTGTTTTTACGGGGAAGATTTTTTTGGGGACGGGAACTGTTACTGTGAATGTGAAACATGCGAGCGAAGAGGGACTGGGGCTTTTGCAAATCAAAAGCCTGGAGAAGAAACTTCATCAGGTACAGTTTTATGTCAAGTTATTGAACTTGAAGTATAGTATCTGAATAATTTATTTTGCTCAGATGCTTAAACAAATTGAAAATTATTTATGTTTTTTTATTATCAGCTTATAGTTAAAAGTTTCATACTTACCTGATATTAATTTTGGAAAATAATAATCCAGAGTAAACCGAACATCTTAAAAAAAGATTAATTGCGAAAGCAACAAGGGTCCTACTCTGAAAAGTTTATATAAGGCTCAAGAAATTAAGTGGACATCCCAGCGGAATAGCTAAAACCGATTTATACGACTCTTTTTTTATTTTAATCTTTAAGAATAATATATTAAATATTTTTTATTAAAAAATGGAAAGTCGCAATAATTTTCAACATTTTTGTTAATAACAATTCAAAATATGGCTATTTTCAAAATGTGTTTGGTACTGCAATTTTCAACCGATTTACTTTTTTGTTTTAAAATGCTAAGAAAAGACTAAGAAAGAAAACCTCTAAAAAATTTTTTGATATTTATTTAAATAAAAAAATTACCTGCGTTTTTCTGAAATGTGGCTCAAAAATAGGCCAAAATCATAGTAATTGCGAAATAATTGTTTATAAAATTGTTTGTAATTAAAATATCAAAAATCCGTCTAGAGGTTTTTTTTTTCTTATACTTTTCTGAATATTTCCAACAAAAAATAAGTAAATCGGTTGAAAATCGCAGTACCATACACATTTTGAAGTTAGAAAAATGCAAAAAATAATTTTTCGAGATAATCGCCTTTGAATTTAGTGGACATATAATTTGGTATGTTTCGTAAATGTTTTTCACATATATACGTCTAAAAAGCAGTCTGATATCCCTAGACCCGATTTGAAATCTTCAGAAAGTGATAAAACGCAATGAAACATAATTTGACTAATTGCTGATTTTTTATGAATTTTCGCTGGGATGTCCCCTTAAAATCTTTATTTCTACAAATTTCCAGATTTTTTAATACATGTTTTCATGAATAAAAAATTATGTATTTTTTTAAAAAATAACTTGTTATATGATTAATAATTTATTATTCATACTCGCATTATAATTATAAAAACATAAAAAAAAAACACAAAAAAGAAATCCAAAGTTTAAAAGCTGGAATCTTCGCTGAAGATTTTGTTCTAAAAAATAATCTTCTAAGCGGTCAAAAATGTATACAAATTATTTATTTTTAAAATAAATTTAATCTTTTTGCAGGTTATCGGCTTCGCGAAACAGACAACCGTATAAATCGAACAAAACACAACAACCGACAGCAGCCCTTAAACGGCAACAAACAGCGAGAAGTGAGTACGCTGATGGACAAGAACAACGGTGCGAATGTCGGCGACGCCGCGGTAGCTCCACAGTCACTCAGCATGAAGGAGTTGCGTCGCCAAGGATACACCAAGTACGATGCAGTGATGCTCATCGAGAACGGCTCCTTCCCGGACGTCGCACAGCCGACGACATTAAATAATGAAGAAAACTCGACTCAGCAAACAGCAAGCTCAGTTAGCAGTTCGATCGCCAAAAATCTGCGGAACAAACATCAAGCCAATAAGACTGAAAATAACAATAACGGAAGTAACGTGAAGGGTTGTCAACGTCTCAGGGCTTCCAGGTAAAAACTGGCGACTTTTAATTCAACGACCAGTTTTACACAGAGTACACGCTTTTGCTAATTATACACGCTTTTAATGCTTCATTTGTTACAATGCATGACTTCAATATTAATTGTTTTTTCTTTTTTTTTACAATAAACTTTGCACTTAGATTTTTTTCTTCTTCTTCTTCCTTTTTCTTGTGCAATTTTTGTGTTTAAAGTTTTTTTAACGTGGAAAACTTTCGACACAAAGAAATTAGTTTGAATATTTCTTTTTTTCAGAGCACTTTATCATTATTCATTCCTCACTAGAGTAGCATCGCAAGACTATGTTAAACGGAATTACACATTTTTGTTGTAACTAAATTATTTTAATAGCGATTAAATATCTTTGATTAATAATTGATTTTTGTTTCTAATGACTTTGTTGAAATAATTGGTTTAATAAAAGTTGCATTGTATTTGACCTTGTAAAACAAAAATTATATTTGAAATGTAATTGAAATTTGTTAAAATAATTGATTTATTTGTAATATAATTTCAATGTAATTTAAATATATTTTAAATATTTTTTATCAAAAATGAATTAAGTATATAGAAATTATATTTCAAATATATGAATATATATTTTCAATATAATTAATTTATATTGACAGTATATTTTTAATTTGACAAGGATACAATTTCAGAATATTGATTAAATATGTTTTAAAAAAAAATAATAACTTAAAGAAGGGTATATAGTGTAACTATGTGATTATTGTTAGATGTGTATATGATTGTATATCAACTGGATAATGACTTAACTAAGACAGAAACTTGTGATATAGGGTATGAATATATTGATTTCGTCTGCGCACTATAATTCATTTCATAGTAAATTCAAACTGCAATTTGTGTGATATAAACTTGATGATCAAGGAGTTGTAAATTTTCGAAAAATCATTTCCACTAAAACCTTTCATGTAATTAATTCAATTTAATCATTATTGTGTATCAAAATTATTTTTTTAACAAATTTCCATAATGATTTTTGCGTTAACAAAATTCCTTTTCCACATTGTAATTATATCTTAACTTGTAAATAAAAGAAAAGTAAAAGCAAAATTTTTCTTGACAAATCAATTATACCATGACCCTGAAACACAGACAACAGACAAAAATAATTATTATGCCGCATGCGTATCCCAAAACAAATACCGAGAAAACTAACCACCCTCGACCGATTCCTGGGCCTTCACCTTCACCACTTCGTTGCAGACTTCAAAAGCGCAGTGATACAAAAAAGGAGGCTGACCCTTACCCCAGCGAGCAGCCAAAAAACTCATCGGACTCAAGCGCGGACGAAGATTGCTCGGCACGGCTGGTCGAGCCGCCACCGGACGCGCGACGAAACGGCCTCGTGAAGCTCCTCCTGGAGCCGAAAAATGGTCAGACAAAAGGCTACGCGAACAGCCTCAATCTGCGCAGCAGCGACGACAAACTCGAGGTGCCACAGAGCGTGCTATGCGAGCAGAACGGACTACCAATGAGGGAGGACGACAAAATTGAAAACCAAGTCAGGGACCAAGAGGAGTGTGTCGAGGGACACCAGGTGGTGGCGCTCAAATCGGAGGATAGTAGGAGTCTAACGTTGAAAAGACAGAAGCAGGAAATTATTTTTAGAAAAAGTCGCAAGAGAAAGTCGTCGAAACGATCGGCGAAGAGCAAAAGAACAAGAGAGGTTGAGGAAAATGGTAGACTCACGAGGAGCAGGAAGAAGGAGTCGCTGAAGCCGATCGTGTCGATCGCACAGAACGACGACGACTCGGGCATCCAGGGGGACATCTACGAGTTCAATGAGAAGGACAGCAATCTGGAGCCGGTGGACGTGTCGTCGGTGATGCTGAGACATCAGCACAAGTACGAGGAGAAAAAGGAGGACTCGAGGGGTTGGAATACGGTCGAGGAATACGGCGAAGGGGCTTTTGAGAAACATAATAGGTAGGTAGAATTGTTTCACAGAAAAAGAGTATTACTTTTTGATAAATACCGTCAAATGGGACAACGAAAAATGTTAACTCTGATTTTGTTTGCTAGCGATAAATGAATCGGGTGTCTTCACAGTAGAAACTCGGCTATTATTAGTGTGATTAAACTGTGGAATGAACTAGCTGAGAATATCTAAGAAATTGCAGAAGAAATTCACTTTCCTTTTTTTTTTGTTAGAAAATTAAATAAATGCAAGGCGAGGTTGGGAAAACATTCAAAATGGAGCACTCAATTTTTATAAAACAAAATAAAAAAGTTCTGACGAGTTAAACGCATTGAAATTGTTTAAAAAAGAGCAGCAAACCAATTTAAGAAAATCTTCACTATGCAGGCCACATTAAAAACAATCAATTTAAGTCAAATGTTTTGATTTATATTTCTTGATGGTGTTACTATGATTTTCTATTAGTTGATTCAATAATTTATTTCAATTAATTAAAAAAAAACTTATATGAACAAATTATTACACAATTTTTCTGTGATTTTGGCTAACTTTGCATCAACAATGTTATTTATTTCAATTCTAAGGTAATAATTTACATGTGACTTAATTGAAATAAAGATCTTTTAACTACTAAATAAAAGTTAAAAAATCAAAAAATAAAAAAAATGGAGCTAAGTTGCCCCATTTGAAGGTAGACAATCTGATAAATCAGGAGACACGACAGTGTCTCCGACCAAGTACAAAAGTATTTGAAACAAAAGTACAACAAATTTTTAATTTATTTTATTAATAAATGTATGAGAAATAATGCTTGTACTAATTCAAAATACAACTGTTAATTTTATTTTTAAATGTGTAAGTTTGTTTGAAATAATTTAACAATAATTTGTGTAACTGTGAAAAAGTAATACATTTAACTTAATCTTTTGTGAGCAAGTGAAACTTTTAATTTAATAGTAACTGGAAATTTTTGTCATCACGATGCCAGTAATTTGATTATATATAATAGAAGCAAGATCTTCCAATGAAAATGCACGTGTTATTATTGTTGTTCCACAGTAGACTGAAATTAAATTACATCTAACTTTATAAGAATAAAAAATTGTAGCTCAAGATCAAATCGAATTACAATTTATTTAAACAAATATAATTTATTTCTAATAATACTTAAAGTAAAATGGAAAAAGGGTTCTTTATTAATTTAATGACTAATTACTTGTAGTTTATTTGAAGGCTAATTTTACAATTTTTCTAAAGCTGATATAAAAAGTTAGCAAATTAAATATGCAATTTTCGCAAAAATATTTTGTTTAATAATATCAACTACTTAATTTCAAAATTTGTATAATTTCTTTATCAACATCAAAACTATTGTACTTTAAGTAAATACGTGTGTTTTAAACAACTTTAAAATATAATTCAATTTAAATTGCAACGAAGTCATTTTAAATTTATCATCACCAATTTCAAACTTGTAAAAAAGTGCTTATAATTACTTTAATTACTGAGATAAAAAATCAAATTTACAGTACTCATCGTCAATGATAATGTTTTATATTTTTTATTTAAAAAATATAAAAATCAAAATTAATAATATAAAATATATTATTTCAAAATATCTCAAACATATTCACAAGTTTTTTGTCCATCTGAATATCACTTTTGCCTTTAATAAAAATTTATAAAAGTAATGTAAATACCAAATCATTTCGTCTCATAATTCATTGTATCATTAATAATTGTGTATTACAAAAATTAGTTGATTTTTATGGTTGTAATAGTCATAGTTTATTGTCAGCTTTATATGTTATTAGCAATATTTATTTCAAATGAAAGTTTTTAACAAAAAAAATGTTGAAATAAAAAAAGAAAACAAGAAGAACATTATTTGATAGATTTATATGTTGTAACAAATAAATTATAAATCAATTTTTGTATTAAATATATTTTGTAAAACACTAAAGCACATTTTAAGTTTATTCGTAATTGAAAAATTACAAAGTAATTTACTACAATTTTTGAAAAAAAACCTGTTCAAGCACAAATTAAAAGAGCATTTTTTGGGGTCCAGGTACAGTTCCAGTTCCTCTTCAGATAATTCACGAAAATTACCGGAAGTGCCGAGATACGAATGGCAGACGAGTAATCCGGAGCCACCTCGGACTCCCGAGAGAACCGGTCGACTCAAGCTGACTCTTCGCATGAAGCGTTCCCCCATGTTGGATGATATCATTGAATCAGGGACCAGTCTGAGTGAGGACAACTGCGGCCCGGAATACGAGGTGCTGCGGGTCGAGGGTGTCGACGAGGACATCAAGCGACGAAAAAAACACAAAACAAAAGACCGCGAGCGACGACACAAAAGACGCGAGATCCATGAAGAGCCGACGTTGCGACCGATGAAGAGGTTGCGCCTGATTTTCGGTAACGAAAGTCGTACCATTGAATTGCCGCACTCCTAACAGTTGGTATGCAGCGACAAAAAAAGGCCAAACATTCGTAAAAGTTGTTGAAGATACATTTGAGATCGCGGAATTGTGCATTTCTTAATTCATTTTTATTTTCATGAATTAAATTCGTTTTTTTCTTGTTCTGTTTTAATTAGATTTGAACAGGGAATTCTTTTATATTTATGTTGACTGATAATGCATAATTGAAAATAAAAAAATTGGTTTCATCAAATTTGAAAAGAAATTGTATTTGTATAAGTTAGAATTGCATTTTGTAGATTGATATTTATTTTAATATTTAAAAAAAAAAATAAATAAATACTTTTTAAATTTAAAAAATTAGAAAGTATTATTAAATTGTTTTTTGTATTGTAGTTTTTTTTGGTAAATAAAATAATGCGTTGTTATTATCAAGTATAAATTGTACAATTCTCTGTTCAACTTTTAATTGTTCGAAGTACTTGAATAAATTTAGGAAACTTATTTTAAATTGTATTGTATATAACCAAGGGAAAAATGTTTTATCAATTTTTAAATAATCACATAAACAAATTTAAATTTACACTTTTTTAAATGAATAACTTAATTGCAAAATTTGAAGCAAAATAGAGTAATTTTATTTTAGGTTTTAAAAGTTATATAAATTAAATTTTAGAGAAAAAAATTTAGTAAAATCTAATCTTGCAAATATATAATACAATTAGTATTTGGAAGAAAAAACTAAATTAATTATAATTTAAAATTAATAGAATTTAAAGAACAATTTGCAATAAATGTTAGTTTTTAAGAATCTGAATACAAATTGATAAAACATTAATCTACTCGCAATGTAATGTCTTGAGAAAATGCATTATTTTCAAAATACACGTAATCGTAATGCAATAAAAATATGCATATTTATTTTGACTCTATGGTGTCGAGAAATTTAATATGATTTTTGTAAATTCATTTGGTATCCAAATAATTTGATTAATTTTTGTTAAATAGTTGTTTCTAATGAAATTATTATTTTTGTATATGAATTAACACGAGCTTGTTAATGATGAAAAATTAGTTGTCGATGAAATTTTAACCCATTCAGTAATCAGTTTTTAGAGTATAACTTAAATAATTGCGATCCTTGTACAAAAGTTATGAATACATCGTGATTTTAATTTTTTATTGTACATTGATTTTTTTATTAAGATTTTACGTGCTTAATTAATTTTTGTTTTGTTTTAAAGTACACTTCATTTATCTATTTTTAATTTGAATTAATTTTTAATACAATAACAAAATCATAAATTCAATGTTTTGATTATTGAAGTTTAACTCTTTTAGTTATTTTATTAATATACTTTTACCATATAATTTTACTTAAAATATTTTTTTATAAATTATTTATTTCTCTCCAATTGATTAATTTTTTATGCATAAATAAAGATGAAGGTGTCAATATGTGCTATTAATAATAGACTAATTTTTTATTATGAAATTTTTATAATACAAAGTAAACTTTTTTTAATTCACAGCAAATGTATCTAAAAATGTATTTAAAAAAAGTTTTATTTTTTGTTTAACAACAACTTTGTGTACTTTGTAATCAAAATCAGAATAATTGGATCCAACAGTATCAACTGATACTTTCACCGTTAAGTCTAAAAAAGAGTTCCTAAATAATATCATTATTGTGCAGTAATAAATTTAATTGTAAAATCAAATTTTATCATATCGATAATATGCTCGTGAAAAACAAATACTGGATAATTTAAATTTTCATAAAAGATAACTGCCATATACTTATTTTTACGACCCTTTATAATAATTATAGGAAAAGTCTCATTCAAGTCACAATTTAAAAAATTGTACGAGGATCCTTGTGTATAAATTATATATGTTTCTGAATTTTGAAGATAACTATATATAAATTCTTAAAATGATATTTTTGTTTTAAACTATTGCCTGGAAACATAATGATTTTTATATTTTATATAATTATTTGATACTAATAAAAAAATAATGAAAGTCGATTATTTTTCAGTTTTTATAAACGAAAAAGAAAATTTAAATTTATGTTAAAATTGAAAAAAAAAATTTGTGTATGTAAAATAATTTGTATCAAATTAAACAAAATATACTGTTTTATTTTAGACATATTACTAATTTTATTTATGTGAGATATTGTAAAGAAAAATCATTTGATGTAAAAATGCAGACATTTGTTTTATAAAATTTTACAATAATGCATATAACATGCACAAACTAACTGACGAGGTCTTTGAATGTATCATTTTTGATTTATATTAATTTACTGGATAATGTTCGCTATGATTTTTTTTTGTTACTATATTAATGTAATAACAGTTGTACAAGAAGAAATCGGAATTTAAATATGATAAATATTATAATAAAATTGAAATTAATTCATTAAAATAATCAATCAGTTATAATTATAAATAAAAGTATATTTGTGAGTTTGTAATTATAAACAAATGATTTTAACTTCCGAATTCTTTTATAACGTACATTAGCAAAATAATAACATTTTTATTTCAATTAAGGAAATAATAAACACGAAGTGTTCTCTTATAAGTGATGTATTGTTTAAATCAATCACAAATAATTATATACAATAATCGTGTTCATATTAGTATGTTCGTATTCATGATATTTTTAGAGTTATTTTATTTCATTTTTTTGTTTTTTTACTTAACAAATAAATAAGTGTACCTCCGACATGAATCATGACCAATTAACGTATGCGAGAAATCGTTATTATTTGTCGCACAATTTGACAAAAACAATTCTAAGAAAACAAAAAATAAATTTAAATGCGCTTTCAAGATTTCTTATAAAAAATAATAAATGCTCATGAGCCAATCAATTCGATAATATGCATTGGGGTGAGTCTTAATACAGTCAACATTGAATTTTGATCAGAATAGTTTTAAATAAATAAAATACGATTGTTGTATTTTAATTTAAAATAACAGAAGCCTAGTCATCTTTTGCTTAATTTTTTTGTCTACAAATGACTAAAAACTAAAATATTACCATCTAAAATTTTTTAAGTATGAGAAAAAAAAACTATCATTTGACAGTTTGAATATTCAATTTTTACATGTTCTTCAAAATTCATAATTTATATATCTTACAATTTAGAATTAACAAGAAAAGAAAAAAAGAATTTGCAGATTTAAGTTATCTCAAATTAAAAAACATAATTTTTTTTATTTCCTTTATAACTTTTTTAATAGGTAACTTGGTCAAAATTAAATGTTCACTCTACTAAGATATATCCTAATATGCTATCGTAAAATTTTTAGATTAAATAAACTATATTTGACCGTTCAAAAGAAACTTTTGTATTAGTGTTTCACGAATGAAATAAAAGTATGCATTTCTCCATTAGGAGATGACAAAATGTTGAATCTATACACACTTATACTATGTATAAAATAGTTATTTAAATAATTAGATAAATATGAAATAATGATTAGTATTAATTATTGTTTGAATATCGTGATCAAGCATCACTACAAAAAATGTTGTACATACGCCGCTTATATAAATAACATATTCGTGACTGTATTCTGT
The DNA here is from genome assembly GCA_022817325.1 of Idris sp. 1 HC-2018. Taxonomy (NCBI): domain Eukaryota; kingdom Metazoa; phylum Arthropoda; class Insecta; order Hymenoptera; family Scelionidae; genus Idris; species Idris sp. 1 HC-2018. Next base: position 3,771 of record JABFPM010002449.1, on the reverse strand, counting down.
AATTCGTTAAATATAATGCCTTGACGGCGGAGACAAGTAAGCATTGTAAATATTAAACAAACTGAATACAATAGCGATTATTGTAACTAAGTATTATCTCGATTAACACGGTTTTTAATTAGAAAAAAAAACAATAAAGCGTACCGATTTTTCCTTTTTTTTTTTAATTTCAGTTAAATTTGAGGTCAAACGCTTATTTAGTATATAGTTTGTAGCGAAGCATTATTTTTATTTTACACTCCTTATCTACATTTTTTACACAATTTTAAGTTTTAAATTACGATTCCACCGAAGATACGTGAAACATGAAATTTTATATCCGAAATATTCAATCAAAAGTATTTTGTAAAACATAAAAGCAGTCAGCTTTTTTAATAATTCGATTATGAAATTTCATCACGTACTTCAATTTATGACTCCTTTAGGAGTCGTTTTCACCGATATTCTTCAAAAATATAAAACAGTTGGAGTTCAAAATAATCCGTAAGAGAATGGTAATTCTTTTTGTTGGTGTTTTTTTCTGATAATTACAAATTGATTGTAAAGGAGTTATATATAGCTAGGTGGTGTATTTCATCAAAATGTTAAAATCATGTATGTTATTTTAATTGTTTGTATATTTTTATTATGTGTAGGCTATTCGTTTACGGGATTATATGTTCAAATCGAAATAAGTACTGATAAATGACATGAACGATAAGAAGAATACGGTGAGATACAGTTGTGATAATATTTCATTACAATAAAATAATTAAGCCGATCTGGGCATATGCCGTTCAGATGCTTAGAAGTTTGATGCAATTATTATGATTGTATTTTATAGACACCTTTAGCTGAAAATAAAATATCGTTGAGATACTTATATATGATTATTTCACTTTATTCTAAACATTCCTTTGCAAAATTATACAATAAGACCAATTTTTAGTGATTTTTATCTTAACTATTATTTTCTATCTAAAGTACTATATTATTTAAAATATAATATATATATAATAATTGAATACAAATTGTAAAATATTTTGAACAAGTTCAAAAAGTTTATTAATATTTGGTCTCTTATTAATTTTTTTAAACGATATATTTTGCAGTATTTAAAACTGCAGTGGTTTCTATCCAGCACTGCAAAAGTTTGACATCTTTTGTTTAACAACTTTACTGATCAAATTTATAAAAGTCTAATGGTTTTTAATAGATTTTTCAACTAAAACATCTAAGACCTAAAATAAAACTCCTTAATCATTTTTTTTGTTTCGGTTTATTAATATTAAATTATTACATTATTATTTATTTGGCTGTAATATAAATAATATTATTCGTTGTCAATGAACATAAGTCGTAGAATAGAAAATGACGAACCCATCAGTTTTAATACCGCAGCAAAAGTGACTACATTTATATTAAACATTAATCCAGCTTTTAATCTGGCAGAGCGATTGGTTCTGTACATTATAAATCGAATATTTTTTAAAATTTTCGGTGGTATTTTGTACCAATCACTTGCGTAAATAGCATTTGTTAATTTATCAAAGTGTCTTTCTAAATAATCACCTGTCCAACAGTACACAAATAATTGAAATAATATAATTCCAGTAAATAGAGAATGTTTGATGACTAAACCAGTATTATGTTCACTCATAGCGACCAAAATTTGGATTCCTAAAAAAAAATGTTATAAATTCATGTATACACATATATTTTAGCGGTAATAAGGTACTTCTGAAAAAATTGTTTATTAAACAATTTAATACACCTAATCATTTAATAAATAATGAATTACAAAATTATTTTTGAAATTTCAATTGCTATTTTTGAAAATGTGGAAGTTTTATTTTTCCAATTAATTGCTCAAAAAAACTTGTTTTCAGAGTTTTTAACACATTTAAATGAAAAAAAACTGCAATTTTCTAAATTTTGTCTTTTTATTAATAAAATCTTCACTTTTTTGGGACGTATATGTTCAGTGGCAACATCAATTCAGTGAATGTTATTAATTACTTTTTGAATTTTTTCATGTTCCTTTTACGATTTTTCAATAAATCCTATTGCTTTTTATAAGGGAATAACACTAACATCCAGATAAATAGTTAAATTCATTAATCTGTTACTGGAATAAAAAAAATTTATCTAAAACTAGAAGATTAAAAGAAAGCTGAAAAGAATCTTAGAAAAGTTTAAAATATATAAAAAGAAATCAAAGACTACGTGCCTGAAAAATACAGCATTAACTAGTGGAAAGAATTTCTGACCTGATGTCACAAGCCAGCAAAATAAAATTGTATGCTTGTATATTTGGAAAAACACTTAGCCTAAAGAGGGTTTAAATGAAAATGAAAATTAGGGCAAAATTTCGATTTCCAAAGTGCGCTTAATTCTAAAAATATACTTTGAATTACATTCTAAGATCTATGAGAAGGTGTGCAGCTTTGTAGTTTAAATTTCAAATAATATTTTAAAGTAAGTTTCATTAAAATTTATCTGGTCGGATTAACTGAAAAAACTGTTTCTTTTTTTTACTTGCGTATTTTTACCAACTTAATGAATTTTAATACAAACAAAATTACTCTATCTTATTCAAACGACGTCGAAATGATAACTTTTTCGTCAACTGCTGGACTCTAGTAGTAAGCTAAAACCAACTAATCGATTGTTAAAAAAAAATTCTGTCTTAAAATTCCTTTGCGAAGTATTGAATATGGTCTACAGGGGATCTGTTCAGTAATCTTCGCTAGTCATTTTCTCTCTTGGACACTAATTGAAGTGGAGAGGCCCTACAACTTTTCGAAAGACGATAGTTGCCCTACTGGAGCAATAATCTAATCTTTTCTGATGTCAATCAATGAGATGTGTGAACATAAATATTTTGATATTTCTGAAATTGTACTAGGTGTACAGCTTTGCTTCTGCCGTTTCCTAATAAATAGCTTTAGCGGTAGCTGATAATTGAAAATAAACACTAGAAAAACAAACGTTTTATTCGAAGATGTTTAGACATCTTTTCATGGTAAAAGATGGCAAAAGTATCTTATGAAAAGACGCTTTTAACATTTTTTGCTAGAACAAAATTTTTAAACGTCTTCAAATAAAACGTTTGTTTTTCTTGTGTAGATATTTATCATCATAAATCAACGGGAATCTTGACATCGAAGATGCATGGTGGTGGAAGAGAGAAGGTTTTCGAAGATGCAGAATTAAAAACTTTACTTAATAAAGACTCGTGCCAAACGCAAGAACAACTTGCAGTATCTTTAGGAGTGACTTAAAAAACCATTTCGAAACGTCTAAAAGCTATAGAAATGATTCAGGAACAAGGAAATTAGGTGCCGTATAAGTTGAAAACGTGAGATGCCGAACGGCGTTTGTTTGCTTGTGACCAGTTACTTCAAAATCACAAACGGAAAAGATTTCTGCATCGGATTATGACTGGGGATGAAAAATGGGTTTATTACGATAATCTTAAGCACAGAAAATCATGGGGATTTCCCGGCCATACTCCCAAGTCGACACCTAAACCGAATATTCTCATCTCAAAGGTCATGCTCTGCATTTGGTGGGACCAGCTCGGTGTAATGTGTTATGAACTGCTTAAACCGTTAGAAACAATCATATGTGATCTTTATCGAACGCAATTAATGCGTTTGAGCAAAGCATTGAAAGAAAAACGGCCACAATATAGCGAAAGACACGACAAAGTGATTTTGCTGCATGACAATGCTCGGCCCCATGTCGCAAAACCAGTCAAAACATATTAGAAAACATTGAAATGAGAAG
>JABFPM010002448.1:0-16702 GCA_022817325.1 Idris sp. 1 HC-2018 | reverse complement strand
AAAAAAAAAAAAAAAAAAAAAAAAAAAAAAAAAAAAAAAAAAAAAAAAAAAAAAACCTTTTTGACAACAAAAAGAAATTCATTATTTAAACATTCTCCATTAACTTGATTGACTCATAATTTATAATTAAAATGCTGCATGTAATTCGCTTGATGTTAAAATTTAATATTTATATTTAAATCAAAAAAGACAAAATACTGTATCATTAAAATGGTAGTCTCGAACTTAATTATTTTAGTTTACGAAAATGTAATTTTATCTACAAACACATACGATATATATGTGACAATTACACATTATAAAATAAAGTGATTAATACAAAGACGAAGTCTTCTAATATTTCTTGAAGAAGAATTCTTGTCATCTCTCTGAGAAAATTCAAGATTGAGATAAAACGAGAGATTTGAAACACATACAAAACATAAAAGTACGATAAAGAAAAGCCAGTTGAGCAAAAATGTCTGAGTCAATTTAAATTACCCAATGCCCGAGGTATATTAACACAGTAATTTAAAAAAAATGTACTCACGCGAATCGACGTTAATTAAGTTTACTTAGCCAGGCTCCTTTTTTTGAATAATTTTTGTTTATTAGTTTACTTTTGTGTATCAGTTTGTCCACTTTTTTTATATTACGAAATCCTATTTTAACAGATTTCGCATAACCTACAATCGTGCTTAGAAAATACTTGAAAAACTCGAGTTCATTGGAAGGTGGCTTGCGGATCACGGTACTGTACACTAAAGTGCAGCTAAACCTCTTTTTTATCAATTATTTATCAGCAACATTGCGCAGCGTCGTTCGAAATAAAATTAATAATTCCTCTAACGTCTAAGTGGGAGTTAAAAAATTGGCAAAATTTGATTTTACATTAAAATCTTTATAAGTCTTTATCATGGTCATATAGGACCTCTTTCGTACATGCATAATAATACGAGCCGTTCATGAATAATGTCATTTTTCACAATTGGAAGGGTCAAATGGAGACGTCACATCTTATTCTAAGTGACGAAAATTTGAAACAAGCAAGATTATATTTAGTCAACTAAAGTAGTAACAAAATCCATACGAAAATTGTCTTTCAATTCAATTCTTGATTCATTTTTTTTAACTTGCTTTACACATTCATTGTGACTTTAAACAACTATTCCTTCGAATACTTGTTGCAAAAATAAATTAATCTCACTTATTCATTTTACTTAAGAATATAATTAAATAAAATTGTTTATTCCTCGTTATTTATCACTAATAAGACGAGGGTGTCAAGCCGACCGTGACGTCATTTCAAGCAGGGTTCTAAACTCGCGTGACCTGAAAGAGAAGGGGGGTCTTCCCACTCCCCCGACCAGGTAAAAAATTAGAAACTGAACATGACGTAATTTATGGACAGCCCTATAATATTATGAATATTAATTGCTATTATGTATTATAAGTAAAATGAAAATTGCATTTGATAGAGAAGAGGTTTTACTGTGAGTTTTCACCGATCGTTCGCTGCTGCTTCACTTAACATAATTAAACCGGAAGGTTTTACTGGCCAATCGCGTGTCTCCGTGTGTTTAAATTATTAAGAGAGATGTTAATTACAAAAATTGGCTAAATGGTTAATTGATTAGAGGCTGGCTTTGAGGTGCTGGAGACCATCTGTAAAAAGGGGAGACAGGCGACGATCGGTGGGTCGCGCTCGATGGCACGATGGGCGATCTTGTGCGTTTCTGCAGGTATCCACGATCAGGGCATCGCTGAGTGAAGAATACAGAACTTGTGCTCATGACGTTATCATCGCTTTCGTCATTATGCTCCAACGCTCTCGGTGGTTACCTCCTGTCTCGGTACAAGAGATAAGTCTTCATCGCTTGGGGTAAATTCAATTTATTTATTTTCTCCTCGAGCCTGTGCTTGCCGATTCGTTGTCGGATCACTCGTCGGCAAAGGTCCATCAGAGGTAGAGGCTCGGCTGTAATTGATTAATTGTTCAATTTAGTAAACGTTTTTAGCTTTTGTTTCTTTTTTTGACTTGTTAGAGAGTTTTACTTACGATCAAGGCCACCGATATATTTCATGGTGATTTCGCAGTGTCCCCAAACTGCTGATACTATAGGATGTAACTTTCTTCCTTTTAATCCTCTAAAAGCTACGCCGAGATACTTTCCATCAACTACAAATGCTAACGTGCCTTCATCCATGTCGAGAACCACTAGAACAGTTAATTATATATAAGAATGACAAATAGTCGATGGCTTATGATAAAACACTTTTCAAATGGATTTTTGTCTTTTTTTTTCTCTATAACTTTTAGTAGTTTTTGTGAACATATTAAATAATTGAAATCTGTAAAATTGTAATTTAAATGTAAAAGTTGATAATTGCAAACTGTTTTATGCGAGATTTATTTTCAAAATTAAAAGCATACTTTCTGAAGTCCCAAAAAAGGGGACGATAATTCAAAAGTTGGAAATATTTTTGAATATTTATAGCAAATTTTTGCTCATTAATATAAACTATTATTAATCGTAAAGTTTAAGGCTTTCTCAAAAGCTTTTAAAACGATCATAAAACATTCTGTGCCTCAGCCAGCGATATATCAAACAAATCGTACGTCTTTCCAGCAGAATCATAAATTTATTTTCATTTTAAGTACATCAAATATTGTTATTCCAAAACAATTTGCAAAAAGTTATAATAACTTTTGATTAACAGTCTTATCATTGACAAATTGTAGTACCTAAAAATTTATCAGGAACGATGAAAGTCTCGTCGGACTTGAGTAACGCAGGATACGTGACTCCATTGTTGTTTTTGGAGTCGTGGTAAAGTTTGTTTCTACCTAAATCCCAACCCCAACTAACGTCGTTGTTGCCAACGAGGCTCTGGTAACCCACACTGTGTAGAGGTGCATCCGCCGTGGCAACACCTACAACTGCGTGCGTGCCACGCTGCCTCGTACTCCAGTGCAACTCCCAAACGTGCATTCCCTTCGTATAACCGACCTTCCCTCTTATACAGTCTGTGCTTTGTGCCACGGGGTGTCGGTGAAACGTTAATTTGTCGTCGTCCTGCAAGTTTACAATAACATATATTTACATTCCTAGTTTAATTGTGCATCATTAACAAACAGATATATATTAACGTTATTCTCAAAGTTGTGAACTTTTGTTTGCCTTGCATTCATCAAAATAATGCAATCAATTTATTTGAAAAATGTAAATGTAATATTTCGATTTTTGCCATGTAAATGATATATGTAAATTTTTGCTGGACAATGAGAAGCCCAGCTTTACATAAAATTTGCATAAATTTGTGTTTCATATAAATTTTACGTGATACTGGCTATTAGAGAAGTACTTTCAATTTTTTGTTGTACTTCTGCTTCCTAGATTCATTTCAAATAAAATACAAAAATGCTCTTTATGTTTATTTAAGCAAGAATTGTTTACTCAAATCACAAAAGGAGAATCAAATTTATGTGTTTTTCATTATAATCACGCATAAATTGTTCACTGAAAAAAAAAGAAAAGCTCAACTGTTATAGTTCCATTTTTCTCTTTTAATTTCATTTTAAAAAGTATATTTTATAAAAATATTTCGTATGTTGAAAATTACCAGAAAGGAGTCCAGTGCAAATAGATCAATAAATTCGAAGGCATTGGATATTTGCATGAATATTCGCGCATAAATAAATATGCATAAATTGCAAATGCATTTTGATTTTGACAAAGCTCTTGACAATTTCAAATGTAAAACTTTTGTTAAATATCAAAATGGAAAGTACCACTCCATTGTCTCGCAAAATTATATAAAGTAACTTTAGAATTCTCAAGAAAATTATGTAAATTTGAAAACAGAAAAAGAGCTTAGATTAGTGTTAAATTAGACCATTCAGCTGGCACAAAATGATGCATGTTGAACAGCAGCCGAATTTGACATGTGTGTAATAATAAATGTCTTACTTTGACAAATATATTTAAACTACGATCATCCGCGTTCCAACTGTGGTGTATTTGTACTTCTCTGGAAGCAGGCGGCATATCCAGTAAAATATCGAGTCGCGCTGGCCGGGAAAAGTCCTGTGCGAGTTCCCTCGGGACTACTGGTTTATAACTAACAACCGCACCGCCTCCACCTATGCCAACTCCACCGCCCGCGCCAGTATTGCTCTCCCGCGTCACGCTCTTCACGCCAGCTGAAAAACACATGTTTTACATTTACTATCTCATATTTATTATTCTATTTAATTACCTTTTAAATAATCACTCTTTTTTTCAACATAATTTATGTAGATTTATTTGCTACGATAAAAACAACTTTGTATTATTATTTACAAATTAGCTTAAATTATCACTCTGTCCTGTTTTTATAAATTAATAATTTTGTTATAACAAATGTCTGTTAATAATTACAGATGTTGACAAATTTATTTTGATATATTACTTGTAATATTATTTTCTAGAAGTAATAATAAAAAAATTCAATTACTATTCTGCTTTCCCATCCTTATTTGTAAAATGTGATCTACCAAATGTATCACAACTTAATTTTCTACTTATCTAAAGAGAAAAATAACATATAGTTTGTAGAGGGTATCGATTTTGAAAGTTTGAATAGGTTAATTTGTTGTCGTTATTGGCTTTAGCTTCAAAGTCCTCAAACACAATTGGTTTCGACTAACTTACTAAATCGGATTTTCTCTCCTATTTTGTCTAACGCAATTTTTTGTACATGCAAAGGATACGCCAATCTTATTCCTAGTCTAGTCGTTTTCTTAACACAAAGCACTGTGTTTTCAAAATAAAACCACGTACGAGACAAGGATGGGTGCTTTAAATTTGTGCCGAGAAACAAAGACTGAGAATGAATTTTAAAATTATGCCATTCCTGTCACCTACTGTTAGTGAATTATTTAATTATGTTGGTAATCTCAGAACAATGGTGTATAAATATAAATGTTTGGTAAGTAAATAACAATTTTTGTTTCAGTTTTAATAATAATATTTATTAAATGATTACAAAAAAGTGGGAAACTTTTCTGCTTGGTTATTTTTCAAAACAAACAAACGGAAATTTTTTTTTAAGGAAAAAAAGTCTAAAAACATTGTTAAGAATGAAATATTGGAAGTTTTGAAAAAATATTGGATCTGACTGTTTGAAGTTTCAGGGGGTTCTGAACGATAAATAAAAAACAGAACTCCAGTATACATATATGGAGAAATATAAGCTCGGCACATGTGTGTAGAAAAGGGAGTCTCGCTGTGGGGGATACCGAATGCCAACGCAGCGCAAGAAGAACTCTTGTTTGTTGGAGTCGCGTCACCCTTATGCCCGACATTGAGATATTTATAATTAAAGAATGGTCAACATTTTCTCCGCTAAGTTTTCAGGCTTTTATTTCTTTGATATTAAATATTAAAAATTGCCAAATAATTGCAAATCATATAACTGCAGTAAATTCAATATTGAATTCCTAATATAAAAATAATTTGAAAAACGTTATTTTTATATTTAAAAATTAAAACGTATATTTTCATCTGAATAGAATGTGACGTAAACATAAAGCCACATAATATGAAACTTGACATTATTTTAAAAAAGAAACGAATATTTTATTTAACAATTTATGTAATGAAAATTTTTTGTGAATTATAAACATACTGAAAAATGTTTAACTTTTGTAATTTTCCAGATTTACTGCTTAGAAATTCAAAAATAAATACAGAGATAAAGGAGTATACATTTTTAGAAAAGCAGGATATAATATTTAAGTTTGAGATACCTGAACAGGTATGAAATGAGAGCTTAAAAGTCGGAGAAAAGACCTTGACCCCGGATAAGGCGAATCAACTTAAAATTCTTATATCAAAATTACAAGCCTGAGTGCGTGTTTTTTTTCTCTTTCATTTGATGGAATGAATTTCGTAGACTTTCACCAGTTATTATCTGACTGACATTTTTCTTAAATTTGTTCGCTATAAAAATCAGAAAAATGTGATCGTTATTAAAAAAACTAAATTTCGCTGACTGAACATGGAATTTTTTTTTCAAATGAATTATCGTTTGTTACAAATAACGTGCTCATATACACTTGAATTCAGTTATGACTCGGTATTTAGCACAATTTTCTTTTTTGTTAAATCGACAAATTAAATTCTGAGATGGATTCTTTAAACGTGAACAAAATTGGTGATTCATTTTGAATGTTAAAAATTATACCTTTTAAAGAGATTTGGGAATAAAAGGGTAATAATAATAAAAATATGAAGCCAAACTTGTAGTAATCGTAATAAAACAAGACTCAAAGAAAAAAAAGTTCATGAATTGCACAAAAGTTGAAGTAATATAAGAAGAAAAGTTGGGAGAATGGTTTAGTTTTATGGATGAAAAGTAATACTAGTGATTTAATCTTTAATTTAATCTTGGCTTGACGAAGTAGAATTTGAAGAGTCTACGAATCTACTTTCGTTAGATAAATGTCAAATATTTTTGCAACTCAAAGAAAGAAGCACAAAGACAAATTAACGTCAAACACTTGGAATGATTGTCAGATTCGTTCAAAGAAATTTACAAGTAACACTGTAAAATACGATAACTAATCTTAGTGCAACCTTTGTACAAAGTTAGCCCCTTCATTCAATCTCCTGAATTTTTCGCCACGATTTATTTTCTCCTCCTTTTTTTGAGATAAAATGTACCTGCTTTATTCAAAGAGAAGTGGTTTTTGAGTGATTTTCTAATGGTTCTTGAGATATTGAACAACTTTTTGCTTGATTTCTCAAAAAAGAAATACTTTTCTTTATACGTTACTTTTTATCTTAATGTCAATTTACTTTAACAATCCAAATTTCATAAAAAAGTAATAATTTAAAATTCCATTTGTTCATTAACCAAGGATAATTTTTTATTATTATTACAGAAAGTTTGTTATAGATATATCGTTTTCATTAATGAAAATCTAAAACTGCTGATCAGACAAAAACTGCTGTACCGGTTAAGCTCATTTTAACATGGCGGCGTGGCGTCGTATAACAAACGACGGCTGTTCTAACGAAAAGTTACTAGGGCCAACGCAAAGTGCTTGCGCAAGTTAAAAACTAGTTAAATTGACTATCACGTACCGAAAGAGAGAAAAAAAATCCATTAAACGAAAAGCCCACTCGAAATGGAAGAGTGTACGTCAAAACATTGGCCAATGTCATCGATTCAATTTTAACAAACATTGCGTGGAATTAATGATTTTCGTATTTTTTTGTATCAACAAATGCTCATTTTGTTTTTTATTCTATTTGATATCCTCAATTTCTAATGGCACGTTTTTATCTGCACACTGAAATTCAAGTCAATTTAACAGGAAGTCTTAATAGAACTGTTTAATTTGACTTAAAAACTGGGGGAAAAAGAAAGATGATTAAATTTATGTCAGCTATATTTTAACTAATGCACATTACCCCTTCGTTCTGTCATTCAGAAATTATTCCTTTTCTGTTGATTAAAAATAGATAAAATAAAACTCCACTTTTAAGCTATGAATACGTAAACATCTTCTATCGTGTTCTTACGAGCGAGTCTGACTTAGCAAATGATGTCACGTTTTCCTTATTTTTTTAAATTAAACTTAAAAAGATATTACCTTAGATTTAGGTTGACTTTAAGTAGATTAATTTGAGCGAAAAAGATGAATCTAACATTGAAATAGATTGTAATGTTATTTGTTGTTTTCAGCTTTGCCAGAATAGAAAAGGATTACTAATTTCAATTTCGGATGATTATCAACCGCAATAGACGAATTGAAAAAGTGAATATGGAAGAAAAAATACCTCAGGATCTCTAAAAACATAAAACAATTCTTGGGTCTTATCAAAAATCTTGCAGGATATTATCGACGGTTTATACCTAAATTTTTCTCAATTCTGCAACCCTTGACTAAACTATTAAAAAATAATGCTGAATTCACCTAGAAAGAGGAACAACAAAATGCTTTTGATTTTCTTCAAAAAAATTATGCGAAGAACCAATTCTGATGTTTTCAAATTTTGAGAACCCATTTATTCTATCTACACAGGCTCGATTACTAATTTTGAAAGACCTAAACATAATTGATTTCTCCAAGATATTGTATTTAGTTATTAATTGTTTCCTAAGAACTCTAATGCCAAATGGAAATTCATCATGATTTTAAGTAATAATTTGTTTTAATATTAAAAAAACTTTTATGTAACTTATAAACTAACTGTAATATCAATTGTTGTTTTTAGGCTGCCTGCAAATTTAGTTTAGCAATTGATCCTTTCTAACATTATCCTGTAATTGCTGCTGAAATTGTCGGATTTAGTACCTGAATTTTTTTGGCCCATGATCGTGCCCCGATGGTGGGAGCGATAATGGGAGTGAAGTCGGTTTGGATGAGGGTGGTGACGGTGTTGAGGGCACTGCTTGGCAGCAGGCACTTTGTGCCGATTATGCCTAACTGTTGTGCTCGGATGATGGTGGAGGTGTTGATGATTGTTGTGATGGTGGCCGTTGCTGGTCGGCGTTGCCCCGGCGTCCACAGCGCCGTTGCCCCTTCTGGGGCTACCCCCCCTGGGGTTTCCCCCGCCGGGGCTACCCCCGCTTACGCTACCTACGCCTACGCCACGGCTACGAATTCCGCGTATCAATGCTGTTGCACCGACACTGCCGCCGCCGCCACCCCCGCCTCCTCCTCCCCCGCCGCCGTTGCCTGTCACAGCCCCGTTGCCACCACGGCTACTGTCTCCGCTCACGCAACGTAGACTTCCAAGGTACCTACAATTTATCATCCACAAAAACATTACACATTTATATTTAGAAATATATATTTATAAACTAATACTATTGTATATATAACTATAAATATAGTTTGTCTATTACAGTTATTGAAAATTTTGTCAAGATTCAACAAGGTCGTCTTTTTCTGAATAAATAAATATAGTATGGCACATGTTGTAACTTTGGAATAAAATATAGAGTAGATAAGCATGAAGTTAGACTGAAGCAAAAGTTTTCAAGTGCTCAAGATAAGTTTAAGGTGAAGGTAAAACGTATATGGCTTTTTGGTCAATTTCATATAATTTTACAACTAAAATGATTTATACTTGTAATTCGTTTTAGTATATTTTCTTCTTTAGCTATGACACTCATAAATATAGTTTTATCTTATTAATCGTAATAAATTATTTTACATACTAAAACGAGCTATAAATTTTATATTATAAACTTTATGATTTACGTATAGTGAAGTGAGATACATATCGGCAGCACTAATTTTTCTACTTTTCATCTGTACAAAGAGAAGAAAAGTACTGGGTATGAAGCAAAAGCATCAGATACGATAAACGGGCATCTATTAATAGAACAAATTCGTCAGGTGTGCTTTGCGTATTTTTAAATCAATGGCACAAAATAAAAGGTGTCGGATAACTCGGGGAAAAAAAAAAGAAATCGACCTATATGTCTGCTTTTACTTGCTGCTGCTGCAATTTCTGTCAATTCAGCGGATAATTAACGTCAAAATATTGCTTTTAACAAATTTGTAACACTAGGTGAAATATTGTTTTCGAAATGGCGATTGAAGTAAATATTGATTATTCGTCAAAAGTTGTTAACTGAGATTTATTCGATGATAATTTGATAAATTTGGCTGAAATGCTGAGGTGACGTTGAAAACAAAACAATAGAGCAAAAAAAGAAGGAAAATTCATCCAGATATTAGACACGTTAGACAATAATGAAGTAGTTGTAGCAAGCTGTCAATCACATCAAGATCGACTGCAAAGTTTTCTTCAAAATTCTCTGTATCGTCTTTAATGCAAAGTGGAGCAACTTTGGGTCAAAGTTTGGCTCAAGTTCGACGGATGCAGTAACTGATTCGCAAGCTTGTAAATGTATATGCAGTCGGATTTAGATTTAGTCGGCGAAGTGAACGAGAACAAAGGGTTGGCAGGAGGGTGGATAGTCAGCGCGTGCGGTACGGGGCACAATCGGGGCAGAAAGGGGGGTTGAAAGTGGCGAAGGCGCGACCGGCCTGGTATTGATCCGCACGTCCCCTCTGCCCAATCCTGCTCTTGCCATCCGCTTTCAACCAACCCAAATTCATCCTTCGTCTTTATAAAAGACAAACTGTTAAAAATGTCTTTTAACTATTTTGCAACACCATTTCAAGTTTCATTTTTTGTCAGAGAGAGAATTATGTAGAATTGTTTTTTTTGTTTCTTCTGTTCCTCTTCACTTATAAATCATCTTCTCCTTGCATTTATTTATTAGATAAGTGCAATCAATTTTTATCGATTTAATCAGTGAAGTGGATTTAACCTAATCAACAATTTCGCACAACGGTATAAAGTTTATATAGCGAACAACTTTATGTTATGTAAATAATAATTTTGGTAAGTAATTTGACACAAAAATTTGCGACACTTTAATTAGGCAAATTACAATGTTTGATTTTTATATAACAAATTTCATATAGGAGGATTTATTTTGTTTGTCATCTTAGGTCACGAAATGTAGTAATTTATACGACTCGGTTTTCTCGGCGCAGCCATCCTTTTTCATTCAGCATGACAGAACATTAAATCATAGCTGTGACATCATACACGGAAAGAAAAACATTAAATTTAACGTGGAAATCTGTTGTATTAATATTTTGTGACAAAATAAAATTATGACATTAGGAGAAATAAATACGTTTCTTATATCTGAAGATTAAAGATGAAAGCTGAAATTAATTAGCAATTTTTTTGTCCTTATGACATTTTCTTTCTTTTGATATTTTTGGGATGAATAGTGCATCTGTCGAAAAGGACCATAAGACATTCGAAAAGTATTCATTTCTTTGAATTTAAATCGATATTCAATTTTTGATCAAATTATTGCATTAAAAAAATTCAGCTTAGAGGAAATCATTAAATATTTCGTGAAATTTATTATTAAGAGTATTTATTTCAAGGAAACTATTTAAATAAAAATGATTATTTATATAATATTTATAATAAAATAATAGTTGGCATCAAAAACCTCAATTAAATATTTATTAATAAATAGCAAAATAAAATTAATAAATAGCGGCTGTTTTACTAGCAGTACTTGTATTTTTAAGCTATGATTATCTAACATTTATTATTAGATGATCGTGAGTAATTTTAAAACAAACAGCAATCAATATACTTTTAGAACGAACGTTTTCAGCGCCAGAAAAAGCCGAACTTTCCGCCACTTAAAAAGCTGAAGGCGTAAATTTTTTGCCTTCCAACTGGTAAATATCACTTTGCGCGAGGAGATATATACATTTAAAAATAATTTCTTTTTATTACAACTTGGCTCTTTGAGATGGTACTATGATGTTACTTGATGTGGAATACTCGTTCAACAAAATATTCGTTTGCATTGAAATTAATAAAGTTTAGGTGGAAAAAAGTGTTGCTTTAAACGAGAAAAACCGATTAGTCTGGAGACTGAACCCACACCTGTTCAACAGCTGCGCTTACAAAAAGGGGCACTATATGCCCCTTTGCTTTTTTTTTTCTAGCACGCTGATTTTATTGCATAAATGAATCTCAACTTATTAACGTCATCTAATTAAAAAATTGCTTTCACGGTATTAATTATAATTTTTTTTTTCTTTCAGAAATGTATTAACGATGAATCCACGGATGTATAAATGTGCGAATAAATGTAGGATATTTTTTAATGGAGATTTCTATATCTGAAGGGTTAATGCAGCGTAACGAGGGTTTAATACACCCTTAATGGTGGTGCACCCTCGTTACTTCTTATCGTCAGTTCTCGTCGTCTTCTTCTATCTATCTTGAGCATCCGAAGCGCGCTCGTTTTTCCCTCGAACGCACGGGGATTGTGACCTATTTCACGGTAAGTGAATTTCGCCGAGTGGGTAATTGCAACGAACTTAAAGATTAATGACGCGAAACACGAAGACCAAGAATTTCGCGAATGCAATTTCCCCGCGATTTAATTATCACTGGCTATTGATTATTAGGGGTTCCCTTTGAACTTCCCTTTTTTTCCTCCTCTTCTTCTTTTTAAAAGTACTCGTAATATTCTTTGCAGTGATCATTCAGTGATAAACATCTCCGACGAAAAGAAGAAAAATAATATTATCAGAAACGAGTGTGCACGTCCGTTGACACACATTTGTCTCAAGAGGATCATAGATCGTGTACAATTGCAATGATGAAATTCAGAATCTAGGTAAGAAGATTTTCTCAAGGACCTGCTGCTGTTGCTATCGAAGGAAAAACGAAAGGTAACGGAGGATTGGCAAGGTTTTATAATATATAAGATATTCAGATTGCAAAGCAAAATGAAACGGGGGGAGGGGGAGAGTGAAAGAGACAGAGACAGAATGTGTGAGAGATGGCGAATAAAAAGTAAGAAAAACAAGAGAAAAGAATTTATACATTATTCGCAGAGTATTTCAAGGCGAAGGCATTTGTCCTTATGAGATAACAACTCTTTGACATATAACTCGGAGCGCTCATTTTTATTTAGAAAAATCGTGTAATGTTTAAATGCTTATGCAAAAAATTATTATGCTTTGTGTTAAGGTCTTGCACACCTTTTTTTTTTTTTTTTTGTAAAGAAAAAGTTGATGGAAAATGGGATAGTTGTTTTTTTAAAATAGCCATTAAATATATAATATATATATATATATATATAAGTTATATATGATGTTATTCTGGCAGGTTCAACGACCTTCTGAATTTTGTGGCCTTCGCGACGCCGCCATGATGTTACGCGAAAAGTTGCGAGTCCCGTGCTCTTTCCGATTCGCTGGAGTTATTAAACCAACTGATAACTAAACTTTTGACCAAGTTCCGATATGTTTGCTGAAACGAGTTTCTTTCTGCTCTGTCGAGTCATATTAATCAATTTTATTTTCAAACTTTTTTCAGCCTTTATATTCGTGCGCGACCAAATTTCGTGTAGACCAATGAAACATCATAAACTTTGATTTGTACTGCAAACATGTGATATAATCCAACTTTTTCTTTCCCCAAAAATAAGCTAATTTAGAAAGATACCTCTTTTTTTGTCATAGTTCTGAAAAAAAAACAACAACTTAAACGCAGTCTTTTTATTGCAAAACAATAAGAGTTTATCAAAGAAATTGAAAGAGTAAGCAAGGAAAAAGTTGTTTTGTGAAAAAGTTTGTGTATGCACGTACACGTGTCACTAGTTCACATTTGAAAGATGTGTGGGACAGACAAAACGCATACACGTGCTCAACTGCATCCGGTGCAGTCGCACATTTGGTACCCCTAGAGAGTCTCTTTATTGTCCTCTGCTTGTGCATTTTTCATACATCTAACAAAGTTATTATTTTCATTATAATGAAATAGATTGTTTCTCTTTAAGGTAGGTCCCTTATGAAGTGAAATTAGTTAGATATTTTTGTAATTTTGAAGAATTGTTCTTCAAGTACACACTATTGGCCTAAATTTGGAGTTGATGAACAATCTTAGAAGTCGAAATATTTGACCCTAAAATCTGGAAAAATTATGTATATAGATATAGAAGTTATGTATTCTTTCAATACAAAATTAAATACCTCAAGTTTTAAATTGTAAAAGTTATTCAAATTCATGTAATTTTCAAATTCATTTTACAAAACTTTTTGATAATATATTATTATTACTAAATGGAAAAACGTTACTTAATTATTGGTATATACAAAGTAAGGATAACTTTAAAGCAATTAGCTTAATGCATAATTTATTTTTAAAATTGAAATTAATCAATGAATTTTATAACAAAAAATCACATTGACGTATACTTTATGAAAAAGATTTAACAATTCAAAAAAGGTATTCTGTCACCTTCGACATTGGCTTTATATCAACTTTAAATTACATATTTTTGAAAAGCAGACTAAGTTGTAATACAAGTCTATTTGCTGGAAAAGACGTCTAGCTAGTAGCAGTGCATCTCGCTACAATGAACAATCGTACATTGTTACGAGTTATAGCATTGTTACTCCATCGTGCTTGGACTGTGTTCACATAATTAGGCTGTAAACGTTTCAAGACAATCACTATTGTTTTGCTTACGAAGATCGAGAAGCAACGCCAGACAATTTTGACTTTTCCCCAGGAATTCACTTTGTCGATCAGAAATCATAACAAGAAATCTGCAGTTTTTAATCCAAAAATAGAAGCAAAAGTTTACCAACCATATGCAAAATGAGGTCTGAAAAACGTTGCAATGAATTGAACCTGCAACCTTGCAAGGCTGAAATATGTTAGACCTAATCCGCTTTGTATACATATTTGAAATGATTATAAAAACATGCTTGAAATTCGTGGGAACAGATCCAGTTTTTGTAATATAATTCTGTGTTATACATATACACAGACCAAAAAAATAAAAAGAAAAAAGAATAAGTTTTGCTGAGGGGCAAAGTATGTAATAAAGAAATCGCTTATCCGAATGTCCGATTATACAGTCACGTCAATGTGAGCTTGCTTCGAGACGTCGTTGCATTGTACGGTATTAAATGAGTTGACACGGCGGTGGCAAACGTGCCTCTCACCGATAACGAAAACGTGACGCTGGTTATTCTCGTTTATTTGGTCTATCTTAATGCGAGCTTGCAACAAGTTTTATCTTCTCGTGTTAAAATAAACTTAATATCCTCTGTACGCAGTGCTCTATAATAAAAAAAAAGTCCTCCATCAAAGGCTCGAAATTATATTTTATCGCTCCTCAGTTTGTAATTTCAGATTCTAATATTTCGTTATCTAAATATCAAACTGGTATGATATTTAGTTTTCATATAATACTAATCTAAAAACTTGTTTTTTTTTCTAGAGGATAATAATGAAAGTTCTTTTTCTTCATTTCAAATTCACAAAAAAATGAATAATTTAGCCTGACAAGATGGCCGCTGGCCCTGCTTTGCTTTGCCTTGTCGCGCGTCACTCGCAATGCGATCGGCAATCGTAGCCGTGACCTTGTCTGGTCGCGAAAGGCAGTTCATACAGACACACTGATGCCATACAAAATGTATTTTACATCGTGACTGGTTCTCATATACAGATATATATATCTGCATATAACTTTGAAATACTCGTTGGCTATTTCTGCCACCAAATTGGCCGGCAATTTTCTTGCTGCTTTACTTTCTTTGGCGACACATTCCTTTTTTTTCTTCTTCAAACATCTAACGACCTTTCACGCATAATTTATGGTAAATTGCTAAACCAAGTTGGAGACAAAAAAAGGTCGAACAATGAATTCAATTGTACATTTGTGTTCTTTTGAATTTGTGTGCTTGGATCCGCGGGTAACTTTTTTTTTCTCACAGTTATCAATTAGAAGAGAGTTTTAAATATGAAATTTCCTAAACTCCAAGCAGAGATTTTTATCTTATTTTAATTTTGATGATTAATAATGATTTTATACAGTTGATTAGATTTCGTTTTTAGTTTTAGGGTTGTGTGTGAAAATTGTCTTACCCTATTTTTGTACGATTCCCCTGAAGCCGAGGGATCTTGCATGGCAAGTAACTGGTAAGCAACGTCATGAAAATGGCAAAGAATGGACGAGGGCGTGGTAGGGAGGAATGAAAGATAAAAGAGGGGGGTTGTTACGAAAGAGTGGAGGAAGTGCGCGTGAACGGATTGTATAGCCGGCACAGTTGCGCCTGCCGGAGAAGGGAAAGAGACAGAGAGATAGGCCGCTAATACGCACCATGTGCTGCATGCAGTAGCAGCAAAACATGTGTGCATCCTATCCCACTCGAATATATAGCTATACACAGATATATACAGCTATACTGACACTTTTTATAACGTAATAGCGCCGCAGATGCATAAATACGCTCGCC
Source organism: Idris sp. 1 HC-2018 (assembly GCA_022817325.1). Classification (NCBI taxonomy): domain Eukaryota; kingdom Metazoa; phylum Arthropoda; class Insecta; order Hymenoptera; family Scelionidae; genus Idris; species Idris sp. 1 HC-2018. The sequence goes on along the minus strand of JABFPM010002448.1, from coordinate 849 downwards.
GTTACCTAATTTAATGAATAGCTCACTCAGCACGTGCATAATACAATACTCTTTGTGTATTACGTATTACGTGTTACGCTAGACAGATAGACAATGCGAGACTTTAACGATTTGACGACAAGTCAAGACACAAATTTTCAAAGAAAAAGAACACACTGCGTCTCTTGAATGTGTAGAGAAAAATTAGTATAGCTTGTCAAATATCAAAGTTATAATTGCTTGTATACAGTATAAAGTTTGTCCAATTTTTTGATATCAACTTTTGAGATTCAGCTTTGCCAAACAATTTGTCCTTGTTTTGCTGGGCAAAAATTCTTTAAAGTTTAATATCAATTGCCTCTCGAAGAAATGAAAATAAGATATATATATATATATATAGGCGAGATGTTGGAAGTGAATGAAATCACGGATTATCAAAGTTTGCAAGACGTTGTGAATAATGCCAACTAAGACTCGAAAGCAAAGTCAAAGTACAGAAAAGTACTAACTATGCGGGCGATGTTATTTGGATTAACATTGGTAATTGCGTTTCACAATTCGTCATCTCTCGTTTAAGATTAATGAAAAAAAAGAAGAAGTTGCGAAACTTCGTGTTGCAAAAATTCAATTTGTACTTTGTATTAAAGGAGAAAGATGGAACGAGAAGAAACATGGCCAGAACGAATGGAAAGTAAGCGAGCAAGAAAAATAGCGAGGAGGAAGCGGCAAATAGACGGAGATAACGATAACGTGCCATTAAATTGACTTTCAAAATAAATGGCCCTTTTTTTCAGCGACAATTTGTAAAAATAGGAAGACGAGCATTTGTTCTTGATTAGGGTTGCCACCTTTCAATCCTTTTTGACCCGG
>JABFPM010002447.1:0-16702 GCA_022817325.1 Idris sp. 1 HC-2018 | reverse complement strand
ATATCAACTATCAATATTTCAATTTCAAAAAAAGTCTAGGGTAAGGTTAGTTTCTTAGACACAGTTCACGAATTACGATGTCATAACTAAGCTGACAGCAGCTCTCGTTCCAAAATTGTAATTTTTTGTACATGTGATTTTTAATATTTGAATAAAAAACTGCACAATTTAAGCCTAATGAGTTTCTACATAGTTTAATCGAAAATTCAAAACTGGTCAAAATATTTATTTACTCTTTGCAGTGTTTTTTTAAATTATTTTCAAGTTAAATGTAATTGTAGTGATCAATTTAAGAATTTTTTTATGTTACAACATTTTATTTTTTTAGAATGACAATTGTTATAAGCAATTTGTTTTGTTAAAAAATTAATATTTCAAAATTGAGTAATGGTAAATTAATCATGTAGAAAAGTTTAGAAAAAATTATTAAAATCATTTAAAAAACCTTTAAGTTTTGAAATTAGGTACATTATAATGTGCAATATGAATGAAGACAGTAATTGAAAAAACATTTTTTAATTTAATAAAAAATAACATAATTTCAGTTATATTGCTGACAAATTTTTATATAATAATGTGAACATTTTAAATAAACAAGTTTCAGTATTGATTTGAGTGTTTAAAACATATTATTATTTATTTACATTTGTTCATTTTACAAGGTTTCGTTTAATTTATTTTTTAAAATAAAAAACTGATAAAAATGATATTCAATTTAATAATTTATAATTTAAAGCTTATCTATATTAGATTCCAAGCAAAAGACATTTTAATGCCTTTTTTGAAAACACTTTCAAATATTATAGTTGAAAAGTGTCTTTTTCAGGAAAAACCGGCAACGAAAAAAAAGACACAAAATTGAAAAAAGTCACTAAAATGACTTGAAAAAAGTCATCTGTTTTTGCATTGCTGTCAATCAGGCAGAGCTACTTTGAGCAGTTTTTTCCTGATTTGAACTTTGCACTAAAATAAGATTGTAATAACATAATATACCCTAATTTTTATTATTATTTAATAATTTGAACTATCTTGATGTAAGATAATTTCATAAATTTTATGCTGAACATGGTATTTTCGACATTTTTATGTTTCCCCATTTTAACGACAATGTCAACTTTTTTTGTCGAATGAAAATCAAATCCTTATTGAGAAATTTGGTAAATATAATTAAATTAAAGTTTTTTTAATATATACATCAATATTAAGAAATATTTTATTACCTGTGTCGATCTATTTGACAGTCTAAGGTTTATCTTCCAGAAATCACTTAATATGATTCTAAATTTGAAATTTATGTTTTTTGTTAATTATTGACAATGAGCTAACTTTAAATAATAAGAATTACGAATCATAAATCGATTTTTCAGGTAAAATTTCAAATTAATTAAGCGACTTTTAAGTATCAATGCATCTTGCTAAAAATTATAGAGCTTAAATCTGTGGATAATAAGAAAAATTACTTTAGTCCATTTTTTTGATATTTCAAGATGTGACAAGTTATTACTAAATAAAAGGCATTTTAATATGCTTTTATTTTAATTTTGACAAAAATTGGACTCAAGTCATTCTTCCTATGACCCACAGAAATATTTTATAAAAGAGAAGGTTTTTACGCTCTGAGATTTGAAAAATATAAAATTTGGGGTTTTTAGGCCATCCTTATATACTTATTATCACAAATTTTATTGAATATTTTTAATTACATATGTAAATCTGAGAGTTGCACAAGGTAGTTCTTGGAATACAAAGTAGCCCCACTTTACGCTAAATCTGTTTTTATACATTTTTATATTTTCAAACAGGCATTACTTATTATTTCAGATTGTTCTCTTTGATACAAAATTAAAAAAATAAAAGAAGAATTTGAAAAATCTATAAATTATTTATGATTACTTCGTCATTAAATTATTTTTATTCCAAAATTTAGCATTTTAAAATGATCTTTTTAGTGATAATCAGCCAATTTATAAAAAATCATTACACAAAGTTTCAATTTAATTTGTGATTCATTTTAGATATTGATAAATAATGTAATTTGTATTTTGATGCTTTACAGATCGAATAAATTGAAGACTTTCTGCCAAAGCGTGAGTGATACGATTCCTATTCTGGAATACTTATCGGCAGCTCTTTTAAATTCTGAATATGAAAAGGCTTTGGAACGAGCCTTGGCACTATCCACATGTCCAGTTGTGCCATTTTTTGGATCATTTTTGCGGGAATTGCGAGAAGTCATTGCACTTAATTCTAAGGTATATGAATAAAAATTTACTTTTCAACGATTTATAAATGTATTATTTAATGTCTTAATATTAAACTTATTTTAAAAAATCGTTAAAAAAGAATAACATTGAATCATTCAATCTAGTAAATTTTTATCGTAAAAGACTATTTCGTGAATTTTTATTATTTTGAAAAATGCATGATATATCATACAAGACAATGCTTTTAATTTTTTTTTATTTATTGAAAAATAAACAAATATTTAGACTAAATAATAAGGAATTATATTAAAAAGATAATGAGGTAAAAAATGTAATTGAAAAGCTTATTTTCTTTTTTTACATAATGTTTTACATTTCCAAACTACAGTTCAATAACTTTTATGCACTCTGATCGGATAACATTTTCTGGATCACAACCGTATTAATATTTAACGCGCAACACAAGATTTAACCGCTTAAATTTCTGTCTAGTAAAAATTACAGACTTCTTGGCACAGAAATCGAACATTAAATTGTTAATGTAACATTCATGATAAACGTAAAAGTAAATAAATTGTACTCAACAATTCGACTATTTTTTTTTTAATTTTAAATAAAGTCAAATGTTGCAACATTTTTTTTAAATATAAAAATGAAAAATCAACAGGCGGTTTTCAATAGAGATGTTAAAGCAATTTTGTATGGCAAAACTAATGAAAAGTTAATTGCTAGTATTTGACCAACGATATAAAACCAGGAAAGCTATTCTCGTTACTATAAAAAGGAAAAAAAGGCTTGTGTTTGTTTCAGTTTATTTATACAAAACGTTTAATAGTGAAAACAGATGGCGTGCAAGAGAATAAGTCGGAAGTTTCCAATTCGCAATGAACAGCTCTGTTAAAAATCTATACTATTATTCTCTGTTTGAGATATCAAAACAACCCATGTTATTGATTACGCTCAAATAAATTATGCAATGAAAATCAAAATTATTTTGTTCATAAAAAAACTTGTGCATATACCATGATAAATTTACATTATAATTTTGCTTTACATACTTTTGAACAAACGTTTCATGAGAAATTTTTATTACAATAAATTGTTGCATGTCGTTTATTAAAGCGATACTGTGAAATAAATGACCACTAGTTTTTTGAAACACAATCCGCTCAAGCGGTATAAAAAATGCACAACTTTTTCGCTCCGCATTTTATTTCATTTTCAGTTTAATAATCATGTCTTCATTTATCTACTGATGAACAAGATATACCATTTTATAACTGCCTATTTATTTAAAAGTTTTTATTTTCATAACTATACTTACGCAAAAAATATTCTCGTGAAAGTTTTGTTAACTTTTTTATATAAAGCATTCATTCCTTTCTGCATACACCGCTTTTTTTAAAAATGTGTTTGATTTAGAAAAGATACATTTGAGTAGCTCCGGTTATTTCAGCATTTTAAATAATATCGTTTTAACACTAGAACGTGGCGTCATTTTTGTCACTTTTTAATTGTCAAATTAAATAAAAAAAAGTATTTTTGTCAATTATAACTTGTACTTGCCAAACATCGTTCACATGAATATATTACAAATGTCTTAGTTTTTATATTAAATACATTTCATAAATAAAATTCATAAAATTTACACTGATTCTTCAAAATAATACACAGAAAATGTGTGAAATATAATAAAGTTCTAGAATTAAAATTCTTAATTACCCCCATAAAACTTGGCGACACGACCTTTTTCAAGGCCTATCTCGCAAAAATTATTCATTTCAAATTCCTCGAACTTAAAAGATTTTATTATTATTTTAAAAACCATTCCTAGTAAGAATTAAAACATAATTTTCAAAACATAAGAATAATTTTTGACTGATGGGCTTTGAAAAAGGTCGTGTCGCCAAGTTTTATGTCATGGAGGTAATTAAGAATTTTAGTTTTAGAACTTTTTTATGTTTCACATATTTTCTGTGTATTGTTTTCAAGCATCAATATATATTTTATGAATTTTATTTATGGAATGTATTTAAAATAAAAAATAATACAATTTTAATATATTCATGTGAACAATGTTTGGCAAGTACAAGTTATAATTGACAAAAATACAATATTTTTATTATAAATACATCTTGGCTTCTGGTAAGATTTCACTTCTTTTCTACACATATTTATTTTTAAAGAATGTTATTTTTGGAAAAGAGGAAAAGGGGTTTTAATAATATATTTTATGTTTAAAATATTATTACGTGTTAATTATTTTTATTGTAATTTGATCTTGGCTCATGGTATGATTTCACATCTTTTTGGAACACAATTGTAATATTTTCATAAAATGTTTTGAAGATTTAATTTGTTTGTTTTCTCAGATTCCAAAGTTTCAGATACAAGTGCATGCCTCTCAACTTGACTCGTTTGGTTTTTTTTTTAACTTTTAAAGGTAATTTTTGTGAGATCAATTATTTTTCTTATAAATTGATCTTGGCTTCCAGTATGATTTCACATTTTTTCTAAACATAATTTTAAAATTTTTGTAAAATACGTTTTGAAAATGAATATTTTTGTAGATATTTATATTAAATCGAAAAAACAAAAGTTGATGATAATATAATTATATTATTTGTTAATTTATAAAAAGTTTTCATGTCATCATAAGTATGAAATGACAAAAACCAAGATACTCGGTTAACATGATACAGAGGAAAGGAAAAAGATAGAAGATTTGTGAACATGAAAGGATGAGAATGGCTGAAGCATAGTTGTGTCTTTGTTGTGTTACATGTTAAATGATACAAATAGAGAAAGATGAAAGATATCCAAAGCTAAAACTCCAGAAAATAGTCCCGTGCTTAGTAGCCGACTGTTTTACATGTGTATATTTTGTATTTACATTTAATTGATCATTTCTTTTAACTTAGCTCGTCGGCTCGCTAGCGCGGACATTGATCCTAATCTTTTAATTTTCAACATAGACTTATGAAATTTTGTGAGTTTTGATGAATCATATAGAAGTCTAACTCTACTAAATTTAATCTTTTTATTTTCAGTCGATTTTATAATGACGTTCACCTAGAACCGCCAAAGTGTCATTTTTTTCCTAATGATAAATAATTTATAATAATAATGATAATTATATATACAAATTCATTAAAATGAGGTTAATTTATCATAATTCAGTATTTAATTAAATATAGAAGATGGAACACTTCTTTAACCTGTTCACTGTTTTGAACGAGATATCTCACCTCGAATTCGCTCATCAGAAAATACAGACGAGATATTTCGCTAAATTCTGATTTTGCATTTAGTAAAAAGTTCCAATTTGCATCTTTTTTATTATACTCTGACGTTTTTATGACATATTTATAGCAAGTAAAACATGTTTGAACGAAAAGGACTTTTTAAAATATTTATTAGCAACAAAAAACTGAAAATGAACTAAATTTTAGTGAATTCGGAAAATATCAATCTATAAAAATTATCGTAATTTTACGTTTGTGTGTAGTTTTCTTGTATAAATAATGTAAATTTATATGAATCTGATGATTTTTTATTATTTATAACGTAAGATTAAAGAAAAGAAATATGTAAAATTAAGGATATCTTGTTTGTTTCAGCGAACAGGTTAAATTTAAAACATATTTTTATTAAATTAAAAGTTCTGAGTATACATGCCTTTTACAATTGAGAACAAAGTCCGTTACTCGATGCTTTTCGTACACTCGTACCTTTTTCGACCACTCGTCCCACTTGCTCGCAACGTGCTTGCCCTTCTTATTTTTTTTTTTCGTAATTCGACATTAAATTCACCCCGCTCTTATCTTTTCCAGAAAGTTCTAGCATGTTTTTTTTTTTTTTTCGTAAATACATAATATAAAATATTTAATATTTTATAACTTTTTTAAATGTTTCATCAATGTTCAATATCGATTTAATCAATTCAAACTTATGCTGCGTTCATTATTCATTAATAAAATTGATGTAAATGATACATAGTGAATAAAATCCGAAATTTATTATTTATTAATAAATACGATGATGATAAGAATAATGTCTGTTAATTTTTTAACAGACATATTTTTAACTATTTTCGATTAATTTTAATTAAACAACTTTATGCAAGTGTTTTACAAAAAAATAACGTGGTTTTTATAGGAAGTTAAAATGAACGTCTGATCGTTCTATAGGCAGTTGAAAACTCCGACTGTTCTAGTGTTAAATGATATAAATATCTTTTCGAACGAATTATGAGATTTTTCAGAGAAAAAACAGACATACAGTACTCGGTTTGTATTTTAATGCAAGTTCACAAACTTTCTATCGGTAATGTATGTATTTTGATATGCAATAGGAAATGATTAATTATAGTTAAGTTTTTATGTAATATTTTACAATTATTGCCTAATTTCAATCCAACAAAAATCAAGACAAAAATTATATATATCATTCATAATCAAATGATTGATTTCATATCAAAAAGATTACAGATTTAAAGCGGTTTCAATAATATTTCGTTATGATCGACGACTTAAAACTGTGCTAATTACAGGAAATAAAAATGGCTGGAGTTCCTCGACTTTCCCCTAATGATAGTTATTAGCTGTGATAAAATTTCATTTTTATCACATAAAGTTTCATTTTTTTATAGACTATATGGGCATTTCCAGAAATAACGTCATTTCGCATGAAAAACAAATTAAAAAATAAATGTTGTTGCACATCTTCTGAACTTTGTACATAGTTAATAAGTATCTTTTTGAAGTTGGCAACTTGATTCAAGTGTGCGGGCAAATAATATTGAGGTTTAAATAACGTATAAATGAACAGTCAGAATTTTTCTAGTTAAATAATTTATTTTTGTTTTCTAGTCTTTCGTTCTTTCAATTTTTCTTCAGCTATATAATTTTTTGAAGGTTTTAAACTAAAATGTGATTATACGTTTTGATGATACTGCATTCGATACACATTTAAAACTGATTCAGAAAAGCGACTTTCAACATTTACGTTTTATTTCAAAATAAACTGTGTCATCCTTTAGTTTTTAAGAATTAAAACTATTTTTAAAATACATTCCTGATAGTCAAAAAACTTATATTTTATAAAATTATACCTGCTAATTATCATTTTGAAATATAAATTAAAAATTAGATTCACAAAAATTTCCATTGAAGTGTAAATCAATCGAATTATTTAATATATGTTTTATAAAAAATTATTTAATAGCACATTCTCCAAAATTTAAACACAGTTTTTGCATATCAAAATATGTTAGAAAATTTGGAAATCAAGTTTCTACACTGAGAGAATTATGATTTTATTAGCACTTACATTATATTTAATCATTATTTAAAACAATTATAGCGGTGCTAGAAATTTTTCAAATAACATTTGAACTTTTTTAAACAATATTTAAAAATGTTCTATCACTGCTAGTTTTTTTAAATGATGATTGAATATAATCTAATAAGTGCTTCATGCATTCAGTTTACTAGCACTGATCATCAATTTTAAAATCATAATTCTCTCAGTGTACATTGATGCGGCAGCAGATACAGCTATTGGCTTCGGACGTGACATCTTAGCTATTAATGTTCAATATAATTTGCCCGCATTAGGATTTTGTCATTTTTTTAGATTTTAATATTTAGTTTTACAAAACAACCTCTTCTAATTGAAAATGATGTGCTGTAAAAAATGAAATTTATATGGAAGGTTTCGGACGTGACACATTTTTTGAAAACTGATGAATTTCTATTTTAAATGGTGATAATTTAGAGAATAATTAAAGCACATTTAAGAAATTTTGGGAGCATGTTATAACATTTATATATTGTACAAAAACACAAAAATTATAAGTATTAATTGTTGTGGGCATCAGTTTCAAATAGCAGCTTCGGACGTCACATTTTTTGAAAAAAATTGATAACACAGGTTATGGATTTTGTTTGAGCTATAACAATCGTAGGAATATAAAAAAAATTAAGAAATTTTGTTAGTTTAAGTTTTACTGATGATGTATGATTTTTGTTGGAATAAAATATTAATGCAGACAAAACCTATTAATGATTAAACATGTCAACCGCCTGTGGTAACACGTCAAATTCAGAGTTTTGTCGTGTCTTTCATCTTTCTTTTTATAAAATAAGCCGTTTTTTATATTTTTAAATGGTTTCTTTTTTTCAAACATATTGTTGAGACTCCAAACAACAATGTTGCTTACATGCCAATGCAAAATAACCGTAATAAATACAAGGAATTAAGTGGTTACTGCAAAATGACGCTGTTTCTGGAGACGCCTATATATATATGGGCACGAAAGACACGACTAATAGAAACAATTTCTGGTCTGATGTCACATAGTGACAACATACATTTATGTGATTGTCTGTTATTTAATTTTCATTTCAGATTTTCATTTGAACCAATCACAAAATGTTATTTTGCCGGCATGTAACATTAAGGTCAGTAATTCTTACCAACATTTGGTGGTGTATCTTTTATGCACATAGCTATAAACATTTTTCATAAGTGAAGTTTTTTGTTGTATATACTACACAACACATAAATGTATACATAAAAGTATATTTCCTTATACGCGCTTAAGAAGTGGCTTTTTTTTCTCACTGTATACAGTTAGAGAAGGGAAATAGTATACAGTCAAACCTGGATAAGTGAAAAAGCAAAGGCGCTTGCTTTTATTTCACTTATAGAGTTATCTTAGATACCCAGTTTCTTAGTTATAGAGGTGATACAAAATTTTGTCTCACTTAGAGAGCTATTAGCTAGTTATAGGATAATCAAGAGGATTTTTAAACATTAATATTGAACTAAAAATAACCATTATTGAACATATAAACTTTATAAACTTATTTTGAATTTTATACTCGTCAGTTGTATTCACATCATAAATTATTTCTTTAGAAATAACGTCTTCGGACTCATAAATTTTATCACAAACATTTTGATTACCTTAACCGACAATAAATAAATGTAAATTTGATATATGCACTTTTAAAATTATTTAGAACGTCTAATAAATTAATACAAGTTTTCAGTATCAGATTTATATGTAATATATTGCAAGTATTAATAACTGAGACAAGGGTAAAAAATTAACTTTGTCCAATTTTGACTATAAAATTGATTAATAACTTTAAAATTCCATCGACAAATTATGTTTTGTTTACGGTAATATGGTAATCAAACATAATTGTAGTTTAATCTTTTGAAGTTAATCAATCGCAAAAAAATTTTAATTTTCGAAATTGCATATTCACATTTTTAGTACTGGGAAACGAAATTTTTTTATTCAATATAAGGACCATACAAAAAATGTTCGCGAAAAATGCTTGAAATTGATCCTCCTCCTCCTCCTCCTCCTCCCCGGAACACAACATATTTTGTGTATAGTTCCACGTGAATATTAGTCAAATTTCAAATTTTATTCGAAAAAAGTATCAATAATATGAATTTGTTTTAATGGACTTTCAATTTGAACAAAATAATTTATACTAGAATAAATTATTCAATTTCAAAAAATAAGATCAAAATGATCAAACAAAAATAAACATCTAAGTGGGACAAATCGATTTTAAAATAATCCGATGATTTCAGTGTAAGTCAATTTACAATGAAGTATTAACAAATTTATCATATAATGATTGCGAATAAAATTGTATCATTCTGAAACATCGGTTTTTGCTAGATAACACGAGGTTTCGAATAAAATTTCATCACTTCATGTAAAAATGCTATTGCTTTATGAAATAATTTCATTAAAAGAGTTTACGCTGTAAATGTAATATTAGAAACAATTTGAAAAATATTTTGCTCCGTTGAACTCGCAGGCGCGAAATTCAATAACGACCAATTCATCGATCGAAGGATATTGAACATTTCATTTGCTTCGACAGAAAACACAATTTAAAATTTTACGAGGTCGATAAAATGCTGTGTTATTTATTTTCAAAACTCACAAGGAAAATACGAACAACAGTAATGACGAAACAGCTGTAATCAATGTTTTTAAACTCTGATAATGAACCACAAATTCATCATGATATAGAGATCGAAAACATGATGCAATCCGTTTCGATGTGCTTTCAAAGACATCCTTTCTCTCAAAATTAAAATCATATTTAATCGTGCAGCTCTAACAAAAAAGTTTCATACAATTTTTTTTTAATTTAACATTTATTTTATATGGCAATTATATATTTTGCAAAAATTTTTCGAACAAATATTCAAAATTGAACTTCTGCTTAACCATTTCAAAATACGTAATACATATTTATTTAAACTTTATACAAACTTTATCAATTAGAAATTTTAGTATTTACGGAATTTTATTAATCGACTTGTATAAATTAGTTTTAATATTTAGATTCGTCAGAACAAGAGTAGATTAAGTCTACTTTTTTAACTTTTTGAGTTAAGAGTGCTATTTCATAGTAAGAAATGTATACTTTCATATTTTATAAAAATAAAACTGACTTTTGATTATTAACACTGAAAATAAAACAAAAGTTCACTATTGCACTAAAACATATTCGATTTTTTTATAACCCTAGTAAAAAATGAATTATGGCCCAATAATGGCTAACCAATATAATTATCATGGGTCACTAAGGGCGTGATATGAATTTAAAGTGGCCCAATATTGCCATGTAATGCTTTGCCCATAAAATGCCCTTATGGGTGAGCCAATATGGGCCCACGTTACGGCCAATATAGGGGCACCTATATTTCACGGGAAAAAATTACATACTTTCTTCAAAAAATAATATTTTTTCATAATTGAAGTAAATTGTAAATATAAATAATTAGTTACTTAATAGTGATAAAACGCTTGCAATTGAGAATATAAACTTAGTTATATATTAATGACAAGCATTTATCGGCCCATTTATGGTTCTATATTGGTATACCATTTAAAGAAAAACATTGGCATTTTATTGGCGTTTTGTGGACAAGGCATTACACGTCAACATGGGCCCAAAATTTTTTATTAAGGCCAAATACTGGCTTGCCATGCTTAGAAAATTTTCACAGATGACCATGGCATGCCATTATTGGGCCCATATAACAATCTTGGCACGCCAAGATAAATTTTTACTAGAGAAGTTTATGAATAAAAAGATTGCATGGAAAATGAATGCATTTCCCAAACAAATTTGGGACAAACATATTCGAATAGTTAAAAACGATCGAGAAAATGGTAGAGTGATCAGAGAATGAATATTAGCGTCAAAACTGTAAACTTATTTATCTCGAAATTAACTAAAATTGAATTGATCCACTCTTGCTCTGACCCATCCATTTCATGGTTTACGAAAGTTTAATGAGGTTTAATGCTTACCCCAGAAATCTTCTTAAAAATTAATGCTATTTTAGATCCATATATTGCAGTTTTACAAAGGAGCCAATGCCAATAATAATATATGGTTGTTTTTCTGAAATTTAATGCAACATATGAATATATATCGAGATAATTACGATAATATATTAATGTTTGGTTTTCTTAAATTTGTTTAAAAAAGGAGTTAAAAATTTTTTCGGTAAAGTGCATACTAAGTAATTCGTCTATAAGATACAAACTTTTCGAATTTATTAATACGTATTCTTGTATATTTTGTGCACACATTGTATGTTCCAAACGGATAAAAAAGTATGTTTATACTAATTTGTATTACAGATAATTAAATAACTATTTGTAAACTTCATAGCTACTCTAGTAAAAATATATCGTGCTTTGCCCAGGTGATAAATAGTTCCCTTTAAAGGCTAACAGTGGTAAACCCTGGTTTGACCAACAAGAATTTTTTAAGAGACACCTTGAGCGGTCCATCTAAAAGTATATAAAATAGTCTTTATGGCATTTTCAGGGCATGTTTTTCACTTACATTTTAACGGTTAATCAGGGCGATCTCAGGCGTATATCAATGCACACCAAAGTATGCTAAAACTAATAATACTATCATAATTCATAATACTTTATTTATTTATTAGTAATTGTTTATTTTTATGTCAAATTTTGTTTAAGACATTATTAATATTTACATATTAACATGTCGCAGGAGATGTAAAACAATCTCCGCTGAGTGGTAGTTCAGTTGAACGTCGTGTTTCCAAAGTCTTCCGTAGTCTAAATATTGTATTAGATATAAATATACCCTCAGCATCATAGGTTCGATTCCTCGCAATATGAAATTTTTATTATTTGAAAACATAATGAATGCATTTTTAAGATTAATGTTTATTATTATTAACATAATGATAATACAAATTGAAATGTTCACTTTTATTTTCTTATGGCTTTTAAATAAAAAGTTTCCGGGCTCGCCCTATTAGTGCCTTTATAGGCCCTAATAGGGTGAATTATATAGGCATTATAGGGGTTAAGCGTCACATCCGTTCAAAGATCCTGAATTCAATATTCATAAGGCCTACAAAGAACCCTGAAATTTATCTGGGCGAGCCCTTAAGGGGCGCGAATTCGATTATTGCTAGGATAATTTTAAGAAAATATTAATCGAAAAGCTCTAAAAAATGTAGTTTAAGTATTAAATTTTTAATATTTATGGTAATTCGCAATCGCTGTTAAATGTGCATAGTTTATTGAATGTATCATTTAAAAGCTTTAAGAGCGTTAAAATGTGTTCTTTTAATTATATTTGGATTTAAATGAATAATGTATGCACATAACAGATAGATAGCAATAATTTTAACGTTAAAAAGTTAAATTCATTTTAATTTTGTAATCTCCGCAAAAATTTGTTTTATTTTCACACTTTCTGAGTCGAAAAATTAAAAAAAAAAAAAAATAGCAGAATTACTGAGTTTATAAAATTTGAACTTTTAATATTAATTTTTCAAAATTTTTTTAATCCATCCTAATACAATATATCCATTATATGCAAAATACAATGTTTGTTTTTATGGATGTAAAACCACTATTAAAAAACCTTAGGCTTAATTTATTAGTTTCTTAATAATAAAAAAGGTATATGATTGTAGATGGGACATGAGGGAAATTTTGATGATTTTTATGGTAATTTTTGCAAATTAAACCAAATAAAAAGAAGACATAAAGTCACGTGGTTTTTCCAAGCGGTCACCCCCATCCAAGTACTGACCACGCGCAACAATTTTTAACTTCAGTGATCGGACGAGAACTGGTGTATCATTATGATATGAACGTTAATGTAACTGCAGCTCGTTATTCAAATCCACTTAAGCTACACCCTAATTCGATCCTTTTTGTATCTAAAAAATAACTTACACTAAATAAAAAATGCATATTATTTTTTACGAATAAACGTTTGTTTTATTGATTTCTTTTTAACTCGAATAATTCATTTTGAAATAAAATAATTGTTTTATTTTTTAAGTTTAGAAATAGATGGATTCATGAAATGTCATTTTATGTCCTAGCTATTATGTAAATTATACACAACTATTGCATTCAATCTGAAATTTCGATATGCATTGTTGCTTTTAAAATACTCTTTTTCAATATATATTATACCAATATTTGTTTTATAAATGATAAATTAGAAAAACATTTTAATTAATGCCTAAAGAATAAACTCCGTAGCCTGTCCTAGATACTTTTGCATCATGTTTTTGATACGTTTATATAGTTTTTTAACATTCTAACCAGTAGGGATGTTTAAATATTCATAAAAATTAAACGATATTTGATTTTTTAGACAGTTATTTGAGTTGGTCCGAGCAAGAGTGGAACAGATCTACTTTTTTTAAACTTTTTGAGTTAAGAGTGCTATTACATAGTAAAAAATATGTACGTTCAAGGTCTATAAAAATGAAATTGATTTTTGATTATTTACACTGAAAACAAACAAAAGCTCACTTTTGTTCAGAAAAATATTCGATTTCTTTCAGAGCAAGAATGGATCAAGTCCATATTTTTATTAAGCTACTAAATGTTCTTTTAGTGAATTTTTAAATTTCAAGTAAAAATTAATTCATTATTTTACGTTATTTATTCAAAAATAACTAACAAAAATCTAAAATATACTACAAAAGTTGTATAGTACTAGTTTTAACGTTAAAAATAAATTTTCGTTTGGGTTTCTCAATCAAAATATATTAATGCTCTAAAAGAGTTTAACTCGGTTTTGATAAATTGCGTATAAATACAAACATTGCATAAAAAATGAATGAAAATCATAAAACAAATTAGGACAAACATATTCGAACAGTTAAAAAGAGTTAAAAAAACACTAGAATTATTAGAGAATTAATATTGGCGTCAAAACTTCAAATTTATGAATCTTGAAATTAACTAAAATGGAGTTGATCCACTTCTGCTCTGACCACCCACTTTTTACTATTTAAAAAGAAGCGTTGTAAAGATGCATAGCAAAGCGTGTTTTGTTATTACAATTGTGCGTAATTTTATAAATATAAATAATTAGGACGTTTGAATTTTAAGTTTAGTAATTATAAATTATATTGTAGCCAACAGATGTTTAAATTTAGATAAATGAACTTATAAGTTGTTATTTTATTTGAATAAAAATTGTGTTTAATTATAGAAAAAGTATCTGAGGCCTTCCAAAAAGTATAGGACGATCAATTCAACCATTCATATTGTTGTATTTTAAACAACAAAAAGTAAATGCTAAAAGTATTATTAAATTTTTGCAATCTAAACAATTTTTCAATTGGATTAAATTCAATTAAATTTATTATAATTTTTTATCTAATTTGATAAAATAATAAATATTTTTTTTAATTTAATTTCACCGTTTTCAGGTAAAATAATGTTTATAAGTTTGTTAATCTCATTTCCTTAATTCATTTACAAATGTTTGTTACAATTTATGATGTGGATGAACTTTAGTTTGCTGAACTGAGAAGAAAGTTCATATTAAAACAAATGAATGCCCTTAGATATAATCAATTTAGAACAAGTTTATTTGAACGATAAAGTAATTTATAAAAGATATAATTATACGTAATAGATCATGTTCAAATAACTCAAAATTATGTATATAGAATTATTCCTCCAAACTGACTTATTATTTCCTCCAAAACAAAAAATAGAAAAAAGTGCACAATTTTGTTCTTTTTACTCAAACAGATTTAGAACTGTTCTCATATAAAATTGTTTATATATGAAATATAATGTATACAAGACATTTCATGCGAAACCACTCAAATTTCAATCAAAAATGCACTTGGGTTCTTCAATTTTGTTGAAATTTTGTATAAAGCAGCTTTACCTTCAACAATCAACAAAAATATCTGATTTAACCCAATTTTGCAGCGCATTTAGGTGCAAATTAATTTGTATTAATATGACTTACAATTTCAAGCTACAAATTAAAGTCATTTTTCTCATTTGTAACGCATTTTAAGCAACTTGAACATGTTTTCATTATATTGTGAATAATAAATCGGTCTTATTTATATGTTTATTGTTTCTGATTTTCAGAAATATGTTATAGTGTCGGAAAAAAAGGCAAACGGTAGTTTATATTGTATGAAAATGTATCTAAACTTTAACAAGCACGATAAATCGTGCCTTCATTATATTTTAAAGTTGTAACACAATGTTTCTGTTTATTTTGTTATTTGATCATATTAGGGCCTGTAGAAATAAAAAATAAGTATTAAATTAAAAAAAATGTTATTATTTGTATTTTATTCAGATTAAAATGCTTTACGGTATTTTTCTATCAGAAAATAAATACTTTCAATGAAAAATGTTCATTTTTATCACCCACATATTTTTGACAGCTCTAATTGACACATAATGAAGTTTCAAAGCTGCTGAAAATATGTCGCTATGGCTAATAAAAACAAACATTTTTCATCGAAAAGTCTGCATTCGTAAACAATGAAATATGAAATTCGGTAAGCAGTTTGCAAATGTCTGAAATTGAAATTAAACTATCTTTGTATGTTAAGCAGATCTAAATATTTAAATAAAAAATCAACACAAAATGTCACTACTTAAAGAAATAGATTGCATAACTAATTATTTAAATATTCAGTTCAAAAAACATAGTATTTTTGGCACTGAATAATTTTTTTTTTTTTTGAGTAATCTGGTAGTCATTTGTTCGGTAACTTTTCATTTTAGAGGAACTGAGATATGCTCAGACTGAAAGGATTGCAACTCGCTCTGTCTAAACTATAAAAATTTGTTATTTGTATATGTCGTAGGCCGATAGAAAAATCAGGCCGTTAAGGAGCTGCCGGCCGTTATAAAAATTTTATTAATTCAATTATTTATCTTTCAACTGCCTGCAAATTTTAGGCACTTAGAAGTATTTTTGTTTGATTAATGAAATTAAATGACTCGTTATTTAATAAAAAATTAGTAATGAAATGCTCATATGGGTGAGCCAATATGGGCCCACGTTACGGCCAATATAGGGGCACCTATATTTCACGGGAAAAAATTACATACTTTCTTCAAAAAATAATATTTTTTCATAATTGAAGTAAATTGTAAATATAAA
>JABFPM010002446.1:0-16703 GCA_022817325.1 Idris sp. 1 HC-2018 | reverse complement strand
CGAGAAATACTCATTGGTTCGAAAAACGGAAAAATACGTGTCAAATATTTTTCAAAAATCTATCCAATGACACTAATGACGACCTTCCACTCCCAACCCCTGGGGGTGGGGCGGGGGGTAACTTTAAAATCTTAAAAGGGAACCCCTATTTTTTATTGCAGATTCGGATTCTTCAGAAAAAACTATCCAAATTCGACCTAGGATTAAAGCCATTTTCGATGACAGATGGCGCTGTAATCGACAAAAATCGGAATGGTTAAAAAATAAAAATAACTTGAGAAAACGCATCGGATCAAAGATTTAAAAATAGAAGTGTGAGATATTTTTTGAAAATCTATTCAATGTTAACAAATTTGACCATTCACTCCCACCCCCTGATAGATTTTCAAAAAATATCTCATCAAATAAATTTAAGGTACATAACATTTTTCAATGTACATAATTTTTTATGCACGTGTAGTTTTGAAAAATTTGTTCACAACTATCACGTTTTTTCAATTGAAAATTCGAATACTGATCTGGGATGGTAAGTCAGTCGTTACCAACGGGGCGATCAAAGCGCCATCACCATCCAAAAACTGACATTTCGTAAAAAAGAGTCGAACGTTCAAAATAAAAACAAAAGATGACGATACTCATGGTAACATGAAAAATTCCATAGCTTATCGTCAAAAGTAGCGGTTTCGTAATTGCTTTGCGTGCGTCTTAGTTATCTCTTGCGCTACCTAAAGAGCATTGAGAAAAAAACTCGGGAAGTTGCTTTATTGCGTGTGTTTCAGTGATATCTTCGTGTTATTCAAAAAGAGCATCGACAAGAATAAACCGGAAAGGTGAATTGTTTTATAAATAATTTTTCTATTTTCGGTAGAATTTTTATTTAAGTTTTTCGCTTACTTTTAATCATAATACAACTTTTTTTAGATGTCGGACTACGATGGCTTTTGCCATCGTTCAGCTGATTTGATTTCGCCAAGAGAGGTGTTTCGGGGAGGCTCCTCGAGCCGAATCAACAATCTGAGAGCACTGGTTTGAAGTGGCATTCAGAAATGACTTAACGATGTAGTTATTTTAATTTTTTTCTTTCAATTTCATCAATTCTTCTTTTATTATTTTTTTAAATTCTTTTACAGCTGTTTTGTTGCTGGAGTACTGTCAGTATTTCAAAATTATATGGTGTTTACTGACGGTATCAGCTGGACTGTCAAATTATTCACGACCGGAGCATTGGAGGATCAAGTTGGAGCTAACATTGTAAAAAAATAAAAAATTTACACAAATATGAAAATTACAATTTAAAAAAAAATAAAAGCAAAACAAAGTTTTTAAAAACAGACAAAAATTGCAACAAAATAAAAATCCTAGACATATTTAAAAAATGAAAAAAATAAAGGGTTTAAAAAATTTTACAGATGATTCAAATATTTGGGGCTACAAATGTCATTCCAATTAAATGTTCTATCCCAAAAAATGATGACATTGCCTTTGTTTTATTTCAAGTTTATATAATATATATATATATATTAAAAACTTAAGTTTGTTCAAAAATACTAATTATATTAATATAAGTAATGCATTTATATTAATATATTTTAAGTATAAGACCTATATGATTTTAAATTAAAAAAAATAAATGAAGACGTGATATACAATAAATAAGTTGTGTTATTAAATAAAATAATTTTGTGTTCTTAAAATTTAGTTTTATTTATATATTCCGTTCTTTACTACCACACGAAGTTTTAATCAAGTCAATTTGTGAATGGGTGCACTTGTTATAAAAAGTAATATGTGTATCTTGACCAGAATATTCGGTTTTTTCGGGACAGCTTGAAATTGGCAACTCGGCTATGGCTCGTGTTGCCACAATGTACTATTTTTTAAAAATTTTAAATATATTTTAATATATTAATATAAAATTAATTCGTTTTACGTTTTTTGTCATAAATTTTTATTCAGATAAAATTTAAATTTACTATATTTCTTCTTTCTTCTAATATTGTCTCGTTAATATTTTTGTAGTAACTTTGAAAGCATTTCTGAAAATGGAATTTTTATTGAATTCAAGACACAGATATTGCGAAGGCTGCGTTGCAGTTGACAAATTCAAATTTTCAGTCCAGTGTCGTGATACTTCAATAGCTACGAAGTTTCCAGTTGGGACGATGTTGAAGATCAGTGGCTTTGTGAAAAACAAAGCGGGACTATTTTCCTTGAAGTTGACAAAAAAGAGGATATCGAGGTAATTCCTGGGAAAACAATTTCGCAGGACGATCTACGAAAAGCAGTCCTAGTACCAAGGAAGAGAAGTTTATTAGAGATGGTATTTTACATTTGTAATCAAATAAAATTAACAAATTTATAAATCATCAAATTAATGTTGATTTTAAAAGAAAATGTATTTTATTTTCTAGGAAGCCGAGTAACTTAAAAATTTAGAACTACTGCAACATATTAGAGAAGGATTTTCTTCATTTATTTTTTTTTCATTTTGATTAAAAAAGAGGTAAGATTTTGATATACAGGGTGTTCATTTTATCTGAAGACATAGAAATATCTCGATAACTACCTGTCGGATCAAAAAAAGTGGGTAATGACATTTGTTGGTCTCGACGGGGGACATCCAATGATACCAAACTCGACCCCTCACTTCCACCCCCTGGGGGTGGCAGAGGGGGGAGTTATAAAACTGAAATGGGAACCCCCATTTTTTATTGCAGATTCGAGTTCCCCAGAAAAAATACCCCAATTTGACCTACGACTAAAGCGATTTCAAGATTACCCATTCCGAAATTGGTAAATAAATCTTCAATTATAATTTTTTTCTGGCCCGTGTCAAAACCACTTTTTCGGGTAACAAGTTTTTTTTGACTGGCAAATAAATTTTAATGGCAACCAAGACGCATACGCTAAATTTTTAGTGCGGGTTTTTTAATGTTATTTTTGATGCGGACTAAAACCAAACCGAATAAAATTTGTCAATAAAAATGTTCACCCGATGGGGACATAAAAAAGTCAGATTTCATTGGCAGTGAAGTGACATTGACAGGGCATGTGAAATGCCAGAAAGACAAGCCAATTTATTTGTCTTGCAATTCCGTCGATAAAGTGCAAATCAGAGATAAAAATAAGGAGGATCAAAATTTTATCTCTGTTGATGAAGTTTTGAAAGGGTACAAACCTGTCCCGTAATTGTAACAAAAAACTTGTTTTTTGATACAATTACAGAACCAAGAGAAAAGCCGACTTACATCCCCCCCCCTTTTTTTCAACGTTGCAGTAGATGTAAACAATTCTATCTCTTTGTTTCATTTAAATGACTTGTTCTCGTTCCATTTAATTTTTCAATATTTATACGTTAAAATGTATCAAACATTGTTTATATCTATCATTGAAATTGAAAATTATATTTTCAAAATATAACATTCATATATAATTTATTAGTTCTTAATTAAAGACAATTTTTATATGAATGTTATATTTTGAACATATATTGATGGAACATTAATGGTTACACATTTTATTGAAAATTATATTATTATATAAAGTTCAACAGTTTTTGTTAAAAAAAATTAAACTTATGTAACTGTTTAATTAATAAATATTCATTTCAATTGTAAAAAGTGTATGATGGTTTATTTTATGACTAATTCTTTTACTTATCAATTAACACATTCAGTTACGATAAATTTTATCAAAAGTTTGTTGAAGCTGAAAAACCTATCAGAGTTTTTTAGATCGTTTTTATTAAATGGGGCTCGCTAAAACACATAATAGTTTTTCTTACATCATTTGCTTTGTTGCGACTTATGTTAATATATGTCAAACCGGTTAACAGTAATAATAATAAATATAATAATTGTTACCATGATTAGATTCATAATAAAATATTTATAAAAAAATTATTACAAAAATTTTTTTTTTTTAATTTGTTCTAAAAACTTATATCACACTGAAGTTAGTCTTGAATTAAACCAAGTATGATCTGTCAGTGTCGAATGACAGCCCAACAAATGTAGATAGCTATTATCTATTATCTATTATAAAAGATAAAAAGCTAAATTCTAAACACGTTTGAATTATTATAATGGTAAAGTTACGGGGATTTTTAATTATTCAGTATTGACTGATTCAGTATACTTTGTTGGTCTATTATTGAGTCTGATAAAATAGCAAGTAAATAAACAAATACTCTGTTTATATATCCAATTTGTTAATTCAGCTTAGAATCGTAAAATACACGAAGAGTATTTAAAGTATTTACAAATAAACAGTTCTGCAATAATCACCAGTGGATCTAACAAATTCGGTATCTCTTGAACCGCTCGACATAGCTCGGTACCGAATTAACTAAGCCCACAGGTAACTTTGATAAAACTGTTTGTTCCATTTTTAAGAAATTTTGTCTTTGTACATTTTTCGACTCAGAACTCTCTCCGTGTAAGAAGCCACTTTAAGGTGGTTCTAGCATTAAATATAGATTCAGTATTTTTAAAAAATAGTAACTTCTGAAAGGCATCATTTTAAAAGCTTATATTTTTGAATTTCATTCACAATTATCTAAAGAATCGTTTTACATTTCTCAATCATTTTTATTGCATTGTTGCACAGAAATAATGTACATTTATTAGAACTGTCATAAATTGTTTTAAATTTAATCAACAGTTTTTTCAGTTTATTCAAGTCTAAGTCTTTCAATTATAAAGAATAAAGAGAGACAATGAGACTGTGTCTTGATTTCTTTGTCGCTGATTACGAAAAGTCAAGTTCAACATTTTGTTTATATCAAGTGAGTATGAATGAATATGAAAAATAATTTTCTTTGGGTTTTTGGAACACAAATCTTTGACAGTCTTTTACTTTGATATATGGGCATATCTCACAAACCTTAACATTTACAACTAAGCTTTGTCCATTACATAAAAATCATTATTAATGAATTTTGAAGAATCATTTATGATTATTATTACTTATATTTTCATTTTCAAGTATGGTGAAATCCTAAAAAACACTATGAATAATATTTACAGGTTAAATTATATTTCAGCAAATGTTATCACATTAACTGTGAAAATCGTCATTGCTCGTACTAATAAAATATTTGTAAATAAATGATTAAATAATTTAGGTGATTGTATAAACTTTATAATACTTATACATCTGTTTCAAATATTTCTGAGAGCCTTGAATGTTATTTTAAAATCAAAAAATTTTTTAACTCAATCATAATAATTTTTTTGACAAAAAATACTTAAAAATGAATTTAGTAGAACAATTTTTAGTAAATAAATATATTATTGAAACGTTTTATTTTCACTTTTTTCTCCATCACATAATACATTTTCTTCACATTCCATTTCAGTATCTATTTCTGGGACGGTATTCATTTTTTTGCCTTTTCTACATGTTGTTGAGCTTTTCCTCGACCTCTTTTTCGTCATTTTCCTCTATCGTTTCAAGTTCCTATTTCAGCATTGATCTGATTTTGGTTATTTTCAAAACTGTAAGTAAATGATTTAGGGATTAATCCAAAATGAGTACAAGGTGGGAAATAAACGCATTTCGAACAAGATAAATAGTTAAAATACAGCGTTTCAGAGTTCTCTTTAGACCATATTATTTGATGGATATCATGAGTTTTTGGAATCGGTTTAAGATTCAACGTAATTTGGTTATCTTCCTTTTGAGGTTCAAGTACTTCAAAAATCTTGAACGACTGAAATACATATTTGTAAAATGTCAGATCATTTTAACGAATCGAAATGTTTAAACCAAAAAATTGTTAACAACCAGAATCATTTTAACAATTCAAAATTTTCGTAGTAAACTATTTTTACATAAGTGGGTTCATTTTAATGAATACAAGTTATTTCTAATAAGGATTTCAACCTGAAAATAATATTTGAGTTCGTTTAAACGATCTAAAATTTGTAGATGAAATGATTTGTGACAGAGACTATTTTAACGATTTTTTAAATAAATAATTTTGAGGCATTTAAATTTTATCTAATTATTATTTATGTGAGTATTTTAATAATCGTAAAAACATCCCCGGTATGAACCCAGGAAGACTTGAGAATGACCCCAATATGACCTTTGCAAAGATTGTAAAATGACTTTAGAATAACTTTAGAATTTTTGCCGAAAGATTTCTAGAAGCCCCAAAATAATTTAAGACTTACTGACAATAAATTGTAAAATGATCTTTCTATGATACCAAAATGATTGAAAAATGATCCTGAAATAACCCACAAATTTTCACAGCGTGACTCGAGAATGGCCCCAAAATTACTCCAAATTGACCTCAAGAAAAGATTGAACAAATGCAACTTTACTTTTGTATACATGGTTTATTTAAAAATGCGTCGTCAATGTATTATATAATAATAATATATTTATATATTAAATACATAAAAAAAATTGAAAATAACATTCAATAATATTACTGGAATTTAATCCACTTTCTTCAGCATTTTAGGTTAAGTTTCCTACAAACAGAAATATATTAAATATCAAATAAAATTAATTATTGCAACAAAAGTGGGTATACTTACCATGCTTATTTTCAGTACTTTGCCACGGAAAATTTGCCCAGAACTTTGTATTAGTACTGTACTTCCTTCTGGCACAACAACTTCTTTACCGTTATAGTACTGCAAGCTAAAAAACAGAAACAATTCATATAATATATACATATTCTGAAGTATTGCACTTGTGAAGCATTATTTTATATACTTACGAATTTCAAGAGATTTGCGCATGGTTGTTGTGGCGATAATTTTGCTTCTAGGAGAGATCACACTTGGAGAACGATTTATGCATTCATCTTCGTTTTCCATTATTTCATATTCCTGCAGAAAAGGTAAAGAATCAAGGGCTGTCTTCATAACAAGAATCAGTTTCAGATTCTTCTTCCGTATTTTCTGCTGAGAGATTTTCATGTTCAGAAGAAGGGGACCATTATTTTGGAAAACGTTTACCTAGAATTAATAAAAAAAGTTTACTTGTATATAAAATGCATTTTTTTAAAATTGAATTAATGAAAAATGTAAAAACATTTAAATATTTTAAACATTCTGTTAAAAAATAATACAAATAAAAATCAAATATACAATTTAAATTACTTTTCTAACATAGAAAACTTATTTTCTAAGTAATCAAGTTGCTTGGTATAATGAATGCCAATTTGAGTTATAAATTCAGGAACTTCAATAAGATCTTTTTCATCCTCTTCGATAAGTTTTTGGCTAGACCTTTTATGAAATGAAATCCATCTGAAATCTTACGGTGAGAAACAAGAGCTAATGACATTAAGTTATGTATTATTTCCCATATATCAGCACGCAATTCTTTTTTCCTATCAGAATCGAATTGCTTCAGCAAAAAATTTTTTGATGATTCGGAACTCAAAACGTTACTTGATGAAGACTCGTGCCAAACACAACAGGAGTTAGTAGAATCATTGAGAGTTACCCAACAAGCAATTTCTAAACGCCTTAAAACATTGGAGATGATTCAGAAGCTGAATCAACACTTACGAACCTCTGAAGAAGTTAAAAATTGGATCGATTTGTGGATCGCCTCAAAAGATGCATCATTTTTTCGAGATGGAATCCGACAATTGCTAGAAAAATGGACAAAAGTAGTGGAAAGCGACGGACAGTACTTCGAATCATAAGTATATTATAACTTTTTCAGAAAAAAGGAAAAAACCGCGGAAGCAAAATTGTACACCTATTAATTAATATTTTTTTACAGATATAAAATGTAAAGGTAATTTAAGTTAAATTATATTATCTGTTTATTAAATTTTATATGAACATTTAATATGGCATTATATTACCTGAGTGAAATGAAAGTGGCACTTGTACAGCTTGATCCGAGGAAACACTTTTTTAGCTCCCTTGCCTACTGCGAACTCAAAATCTGACATCAAGGATTTCAGAACTATGTCTGCCGGCAGTATACATTTTAGGAAAGATAATGGCCCATAAAATTGGAATCGTCTTAATAAGTATAACAAATTATATTAATAAATAGTGTTGCTAAAAATCTTATCACACATTATTTAATATTAAACAATAACAAATGAATATTTGCAAAAAGTTTAGCTATTGATTTAAACAAACTTACACAGCCATGATACAGAACTGAAATTTTGACGAACTGTTTCCCTCTAATTCTTTTAAGAACGACCCGGAATGTTCCATCTACGAATACTTTAAAAACTTCTTTGTCTTTTTTAGAAAAGATTAATTTTAATAAATCTTGACTTTTCAAAATTAAAATTTCGAAATCTTTTCCTTTCAAAACTTAGGATGTTATATCTTCTTTTAGTTTCCCTTTTTTGTATTTTAATCAAATTTTCTTTTTTATATTTTCGAGCACATCTTGCATACTTTTTAAGTTCCCTTCGAAAGTCAATGGCCAACCAACGTTTCATGGAGTTTTTAATTTTCCATTTTGTAAAAGTCTCTGATACTTCCTGAAATCTGCAGAAAGTATTCAAACATTAAAATAAATATATAAATTAAGGAAAAAAATAAAATTAACTAAAATTGCATGTAATCTGCATAGTTAAAATGAACCTTCTGCTACAACTCTGTCATAGACCTGTTCTCGGTTTCTGCACTTTTGCGGCTTTAACACGTTTAAAATAAACGATAACGAAAGTTTATTTAACCTTTCAAATTTTTGTTCAATTCGCATGTATGTTTTCCAATGATATGCCATTCTCCATTTCTATCTTCTCCAATAATAAAGCCAGCCACTTTGCAGCCACTCTTACTTTTTTCATAACAGTCACAGCGAACACGTCTGAGTAAAATGTAATTGATAAAAATATTTGTATTTAAAAGTGAATAATTTACACTGAGTGCTGTATTTTTTTAATTTTTTAATTTTATAAGGTACCAAAACGTGTAAATGAAATTATTCAAAAATACAGATTAAACAAAATAATTTAAAAAAACATTGTTGTAGCCAAGATAAAAAAAATTCTTACAAAGCTGTCCCATCATCAGTTTTTTTAACTTTATTGCAAAGAAACAAACGACCATCTATTCGTCGCGGCATTATGAATAAAAGTTAATAATTAAAATTTTATAAAAATCTCCAGCATGACCTTCTGATACCGCGTGACTTTTGCAAATGACCAAACCTTTGTTTCCCACTTAACACAACAAAGTCAGGTCCGCACTTTTATGTACATATACATAGATGCACAAATACAAAATAAGATATTGAAATTTTGTTAACATTTCTTTTTATTTGTAAAAATAATTATCTATCAAAGTCAGTGTGAAATGTATTCTCAAAATTTGCAAAAGTCCATCAATAGATAAAAACTATAAGTTAGTAAAAAAAAACATTTTAATCATACACATTATTTGCATTGTATGAAATTAGTAATTTTTACGGTTTCTTATGTTGTTAATGCATTTCGTACTGGAATAAGTTAAATAATTAAATTCAGATTTTATTCAGCATACATTCAAATTTTTTTTATTATTTCCTCAATTTTATGAATTTTAATTTCAAATAAGTATTTTTCAGACTTCAAATATGTAATTTCACAATATAAAAGTTTGAAAATTTAATTTTTTTTAGCTTTCTTTACCTTATCTCTGCACCAAAACAAATGCATTGTTTAGATATAAAAATAAGACCACAAAAATTCAAATTAGCAAGTATGAATAAAATCATTTTTTAGTTGTATGAAAATAAGTAATTAGAAAGAAAAGTTATATTCTTTTCAATGTAATAATTTTATCATTAGAACTGTACTTGACATTTTTTGTATGTCAAAAACATTCTAATAAAGAAACTTTTAGTTTGAACTTTGGGAAGTTATTTGTAAAATAATTGTGTACTTTGATAATCTTTTCAATGTTAATGAATTTAATAATAAAAAACAAACGTGTAAAAAATCATGTTCATAATTTTTTTATATATGAAATTTTTTGTTATCTACAGAATACATGTTAATTCGTTAACCTTTTTGTTGACTGTGATAAACTTATTTTACATTGATAAGTATCTGTATTTTTTTAATCTTTTGTATTATTTTTAGCACATTAAAAATTAGAACACTATTATCTTTTCAAATGTGGTAAACTACTGGATGTCATTTGTTTCATTAGAAATCAAAAACAGAATACAGAACAGTTTTTCTACGAAAAATGAGATTTTTAATAAATTAAAAGTTACTTGGCTAAAACTTTTCAATATTTTTGATTCATTATTTTATACATTTGATTACATATTTAACTTTTTGTTATATCACTAAAAATGACTTAACTATATAGTTTTATGGAAAAAAATATATGTTCTTTTAAATATTATTTATTTGATGAAAACTTTATTTTTTATTTTTTCATTTAATGAAATATTAATTTTTTTTTACCTACATAAAATATTTTAATATTATAATTATATGTTGGGGATTTTAAAAAAAGGGGTGTTGGTTTCGGTTAATTTTAGAGTTTATTTTATTTGCCGCGCAATGATTTTGAGATGGATTCTCGCCCCTTTGCGAATCGGCCCTAACTTAACATCTTACTGATCCATAAATCCATTTCTTTTGAACTCCGATAGCAACCAATAACCTCGTGGTTTCGAAACTTGATAAATTACATTTATAATTATATAAACAAATACTAGAATAGTTGAATAATTGCTGCCCAAAATTAGCAAGCAATTTTAATGCATCTTGATTATCGTGTGACGTTACCCGATCACGACTGGGTAAAAGCGAAAGGCCACAAATTGACTCCGTCTGTTTACGTCAGTAACCAATTTCAGTGTAACCAATTGAAACGAAAAACTATCAATTCGTTTACTCAATAATCAATTGGATTTTTTCAAATGAATCCAACACAATTAATTTGAAATATTTCGATTACGCTTTGGAAATAAGTGCAATTGAAACGAAAAATTCGAATTGCGTCCAATTGTTTCTTGTTTACTGGGTTGTTAAACAAATGAATTAATTTTAGTTATCATGGTGCCTTAAACAAAATTCAAAAGGCTCAAAATTATTTATTAAAATAGTACATAAAAAATCGTTAAAATGGTCTTTGTTTGTCACAAATGATTTGATTAAAAAATTTTAAATCGTTTAAACGAACTCAAACATTATTTCCAACATGAAACAAAAAAACATATTAGTGTTTATCTGGATAAATTTGAAGTTGAACTTTTTTTTTTTGCAAAATATATGTTCGTATTTTAAAATATTTTAGCAGAATAAATTTGAAGTACTCGTAAATGGTTTGATATCCTGTGTTATCATTTTAATTAAAGTTGGCATTTCATTCAATCAATAAAATTAATCATCAATTTACATGGGAGTTTGATACAAAGAAAATAAGTCGTAGTAAACTGATGAATGAAATAATATATTTTGCAACAGAGGTCGCAATGAGAAAAAAGAGCTGATAAATTCAGAGCAGCTTAGGGTTACAAAGTAATTGTAACTGATTCAAATTCAATCTTATAATTAAAATAATAAAAACCTCAGATAAAAGTATACATTGCTCTTAAATTTTTTCGGGAAACATGTTATAAACAAATATTAATCACTTTTATTAACTCAAATATATATTTAAAAATTATTATTTTCAAATACAAAAAATAGAATCAAAGATTCAGTTTCACAGTAAATTATATCATTTTAATTTATAAAAATAGACATTTTAAAATAATATTTTCGATTTTTATTCGAAGGTGAATTGTCATTATTTAACAACATAAATTATAATTTGAATTCAAAATTTCAAAACAATTGTAACTTAAAAGAACTTCTGGAATATTTTAAATTAAAAAAAAAGTTTATTTTATTCATGCAGTAAAAATGTTGGCTTCGTTTTTGACATTTCACCAATATTACAATAAACTTTGGAAAGATTACAGTTAATTTCATTCTAACATTTCTCTCATTCATCTGGCTTGTTTTCAGCCGATTTTTCACCTACAGCAATGGAATTTCTTAAATTAGCACTATTTTCCGCAATACTAAGTCGTTTTTTAGCATCCTTAAACCACTGCATCGTTTTCATTTTAATTATGTTACGTGTACTGTTTTTACATGTATCCAGAATTGCATCTGAAAACAAAAATTATTTATTAATCAATAGAAATTTGTAATAAAAATGCATTTTATAAATTTGTCCTTAGAATTATGTATTCACTAATTCAAGTACCTACATTTATTATTAATTTAATTATCAGATAATGTACATTTTAAATTAATTTTTTATTATGTTGATTTCTTTAATATTAAAGACATTTATATTTAATTTTTAGTAATTGGCCATAACTTATTAATTTATTGAAATGAAATCATGATAAAAATATATACCACGTATAATTTGAATGATTTTGAGTGAAGCAGCAGGAAGTTTAGATTTGTTTCTTCCTTCGTAACAAAACATGACAGCCACTTTGTTGGAAAAAACGTTATATAATATATCACTTACAGGTAAATCGTACTCTTTTCCTCCGAACGATTTTATAAAATTCTCCTGCAACAATTTTTTTTAATCTCAGAAATAATTGATAATAAAATTTAAGTGAAATTTAAAAATATTACTATTTTGGAACGTCTAATAGGGTCAGTTTCAATAATATTCTCAACTTCCTCGAGTTCTTGCAGAGTTTGCACTGGAAAAAGGTACTCGATATCGTGATAATTTCGTTTTTGCATTTGGGCGTCGCTAAAACTTGCACTAGAATTTGTTGCCGAGTCTATTAAACCGACAAGTGTGTTCATGTCCTGCTGCATTTTTGTCATACGATCTGACATCGATCGCACTAAATCTGAAAATCATTTTTTAATTAATATTTTTATTCTCATAAATGTTTTCTTTTTTCTATATTATTAATAAAAAGGTACCTGCACATTTGCAACAAATTTCTTGCTGCGAGAGGTTTAAGTTTTGTCCGTTATTTTCAACTCCTAAAATGTTTAAAATGGATTCTGAGGAAATGATACATTTGTTTAATTTTTAAAGAGTTATTTAAGGCAATTATCAAAAACCTCTGAATTGGTTTTTTTAATATTTTAGGTCAAACAAAAATTGTAAAGAATTCTGTTAATTTTTATAATTAACATAAATCCGTGTACATTTTTTTAATGAGCAATATATCTTTTATATATATATGTGTATGTATGTTTTTGGATTAAAATTTTGCAAACATCTATGTGAAAAGTATGCAGTTTATTTATTCGGTTCAAAATTTAAATTTATAGAGCAAAAACAGCTCGTTAATGAAAAGGAATTCTTTAAAATTTTTATTTAACCTAAAATATACACAAAAAATTATACATTTTTTCATTATTTACCGCCTTTGCGCACTCGTTTTCGGTAAGCTTTATGCATTTTACGAGGAGGCTCTGCATGTTCATTTTTTTGTGCATAAAACATACCATTTGCGTAATCATTGTCATCGTCTTCTGAAACAATTTATTAAAAACCTGAAATTAAATGAAAATGATTTTTAACCCAAGAATACCCTGATCTTTTTTTACCCACAGAATACATCTTTGGGGTCTTTTTTGTCCAATGCAAAAATTACTACTTAATCAATCATTAAACAATCCGAAAATATTAGTACGGATATTTTAAAATTACTTATTTAAGAAATATTTATAAGCCTTAATATTTGTAGCAAAATTTCTTTATAAAACAAGAAATATAGTTTAATACACAGTATTTGTGATTGAAAATCATAACTACAATATAATCAACAAAAAATCAAACGAGTTACACGAGAGTAAAGTGTAAGAGTTGTACTTTAAAGGAAAAAAGTTCGGTTTAAATCAATTGCAACCAGACCCTTAATTTTGAAACTTAGAAATTTACATTATTTATGTATCTTTACAAATGGCAAGAGATATGTCATCTACTGTAATTTTTTATACAAATAATGGCAATTCAAGTTTGTGTTCAATAAATGTTGGTAAGCAATGAAAAAATTATACAATAGTAAGATTTGTTTAATCAAGAAGGAATTTTTGTTATTAAAAATCTTTCAGTCGCTTTTCTTAGCATATAGTATAGAGCTTGTAATTCCAATAACTTGGCAGATCAAAAGATTTTTACTAGAAGATTTGTCTTAACAATAATTAAATGGTGTTAGCTTCTTACTTTTAAAAGTTAAGACCATAACAAAGATTCAACAGAACCCTATCTGTCTATTCAAGGGTTAAAAACTTGATTAAACAGATATAAACAAAGTTCATTTTACTTAAAAACTTGAACTTTTCTTTTCCTGTTAATTTATATTTAAGTAAAAAGTTGAAGTTTTATTTTTCATTATACCTTCTATTATGGTCTTGACAAATGATATAGGTGATTCGTCAATTAAACTATCTCTGTTATCTGATTTATAATTCTGTTGTTCAGTTTCTGAAAAATACAATTATGTTAATTTAAAAGTTTTTTGTTAATATAAAACTGAAAGTTAGTTTTAATTAGTTTATATTTGTATTAATAGTATATAATGTTTTATAATTCTTACTAATTTCTAAAACACTGACTGCAGATTCATCATTTTTGTCTGTTTGCTCTCCTTCGGTTTCATAATTTGGTCCAAATGACTTTTTTACCCGTATTCTTTTGCCTCCAGAATTGTCTTCAACATCGTTTGCTGATTCCGTAATATTTGCGACAGCTTGATCAGCCATTTTATTCGCTTTTTTCAAATTATCTAATAATATTAAAATCACAATATTAAAATATGTTGAGAAAAACAAAAAACACTGTTAGCAACTCCTCTTTACATTATATTATTAATAAAAATATATTTCTGTAATGTGTTAGAGTTGTGTAATAATTTAACCAACAATTAGCAACTTTACAATATCTGTTTAAACAAATAAACAAAAACTACAACGGAATTAGGTCCTTTTTAACAGTAAACAACTTGATAATTCATTTTGAATGCAAAACGTTGTTGAAATCAAAAGAAAAAACATTTTCTCTCAAGTTTATACAAATATTAACCAAAACAATTAATAAAATAGTTTAGTTTCATAATTAAATAACATTTTTGAGTTCTTGAAAAATACGTAATAAAAAACTGTAAAATCTTTATTTACGTTTTCTTACTATACTATAAGGGCTGAGATTGAAAATATTAACCAAACATTATTTTGTCGTCAAATAAACAGGTTTCTTATGATTTCGTTTGAAAAAGATAAAAATTACTATGTGGACACTGGTCCCTTTTAACAATAGTATTCAACTCGAAAATGTGGGACTTAGGTCCTTTTTAATAATGAACGTTTCATGTTTAAAATGAATACATACATTTAAATTAAAATTATTTTTTTAATTTGTTTACCATAGGATCCATATAAAGTTATATTATAAGTTTTCCAATCTTCCTTTGGAGTTTCTTTTGACTCAACTGATCTGAGAACTTTTTTGTCATTTGGATAATTAGGATAAACACACGTGGAATCATCAACTATCCATTTTTCTGGAACAACTTGCACACTATTGTCTTCAAAAATTACTACTGAAAAGTCCTCACTACTTCTATCCATGATCTGCAAAAAAGAAATAAACATTTAAAAACAAACATAAACAAACGTTTTGTTAGTTACATTTAATTTTTTGTTTTCAAAATGAATAAAAAAATTACAATAATTAATAATAATCATTAATGAATAATCATTCTACAAAAACATTTATTTTTATAAGTTTATTTACATAAGAATAATTTAACAGCTATATAAATAAATATTTATCAACTTATAATTAATAAGTTTATAATTTTAATTGAATGATAATAAATGGTAAACAAATTTTTGAAAAAAAATTATGATTGACAACAAATTTTATTGTAAGATCAATACAAGAGGTTGGAGTGTTTTAATACATTTTATTTGTTTTGAGGTTACATTTTTTAAAAAAGAAATATGTACAGAGATTGTCGTGTTACAATTTACTAAAATAATGGATGATTATTTTCAAGTTAAATAAAATAAAATAACTTACATGCAAAGTTCCTTATTTTTGTTTGTTAATAAAGTTGTTTAATTGAAAAATAAACGTGGATTCTACGTAGCCGCTATGTGCGTTTCTATGTATTACAACAATGGAGACAGAAAGAACAGCAGCAGGGGTAGCAAACTCATTTTGTAACTGAAGTGACGTAGCACAGATGGCGCAGAATTCAATGAAGTGAACATCGATAAATATTGAACTGACAGTTTCGATTTTTTAAATAATTTTTATATTTGTTCAAATAAATACAGTAAGAAATTACTTTTACTTCTATATTATTATTAAAATAAAAATGCATATCGTCTGTAATCAAATAATTGTAAGACCAATAAATTTATTAATTTTTCTTTATTTATTAAAATTACTGTATTGGTTTTTAGATAATAATTTTATACGTTTTAAGAAATTTCATATACCCAGCATTTGAACTCGTATTCAATTTGTTATAACAATTAGACGGAAGGATATAAAAAAAATCATTTAAAAAATTGGATCTTTAAAAATTAAAGTCATAACCAGAGAGCGGACTACAGTTGAAATGAAGTTGGCTGTAAAAGTTGACAGTTCGAGATATAATCATATTCTGTTTCGAATTTTTCAAAACTAATTGTAAAACATAAATAATTCTTATCGTAAAAGAAAACAAAATATATTTATCTTACATTTATATCAAAAAATAAAATATATTAC
>JABFPM010002445.1:0-16704 GCA_022817325.1 Idris sp. 1 HC-2018 | reverse complement strand
ATTTTGTAATAATTTTTTTCTCTTCAATCACTGCATGTATAAAGCTTATATGAAATCCTTTATATGGTGCTATAAAAGGGAATATTTTTATTCCTTTTATTAAATGATTCATAACATCGTAAATGAATTCCCTTCATCTATTTCAATTTTTTTTGTTTTTATATACTCTTATCATGATATAATAAGACTTTTTATTAAATTTTAATTATACAAAATTTTGTAAAACATTTCATATTACATATGTATTTTTTTTATAAAAAAAACAAATAATGTGCTAATTGCAACCAGCAAAACGTTTTAATTTAGTTTTCGACAAACTGAAGCAAGCGAAATATGTTCTCTCGTTAATTTTAATTTCATTACTTCGCATTTACTTGGCCGCCATGAATCTTAAATCCGCGTGCATACGTTTGTAAGTGCATTTTTTCACGTGGTATAATTGGATTAAATATTTGACAAAACGTTGTGTACATTCATTGTAAATGTTGAACAATGCTGCGTACAATTTTCATCTAGTTTACCTGGAATTACGATTAAAAATTGTTGCCGATCGTTGCTGTAACACGTGAAGATAGAAGCACAAATTTTTGCGCGATTATGTTTTCCCAAGAGCTTAACAAGTGTAAACCTTTCATACATTCTCGAGAAAACAAATGAGCGGAAAGGGATATTTGTGTACGCAGAGAAAAGAATATTTAATTTAAAGCCAAATTTACGGTATGAATCATTTTGCACACAGATTACTTTTCAATAAAGTTTGAGAAATTTCTACTAGGCTCCATTGAATTTAGAAAAAAATGTAATTTATTGTTTACTGTTAACTAGAATAGTTAGTTGAGTTTGTTCAGAAATCAAAGCGAAATTGTAATCCGTCCACGGCGGTACCGAGAATTTGAACGGAAAATTTCTACAAATATTTTATCAAGCCTGTGTACACAAACGAATAGAATAGAAACTGTTATTTTTTTAACGAAGTAGTATGTTGTGCGGTATGTAGGACATATATTTGCCAACGAAAGATGAACATTTTTATGAAAACGATTTGTGCAAATAAAGATGTACGAAAATATCAAAATGTATTCATTACGGATTCATTTGATGGGAGACAAATAACATAAATACTCTGTGTTTATTTTTCGTAATAAACATCTTTTTATTTTTTGTTCCTATCATCGTTCGACAAATGTTAACAAATAATAATAATAAGAATTTGATGCAAAAAATTGATCAGTCGCTTATTAAACGAAATATCTAAAGCTGTGCATTCATTTTCTGGTTGTCATTTATGAAGGAAACACACAATCATAATTTCATGCTGTTATTCTAATTTACGCAAATACTGATTCACGTATTTCTCTCGCTGCGCGCATTTTGATGCATATTTTAGTAGCGAAAAAAATCTTTTTTTTAATCTAGGACACACACACGACGTACTCTTTCATTATGCGTAATTAGTTTCGCGTAATTTCCGAACGTCAAGGAACTTTAATATGCACGAACAAGCGAAACATTGAATGTATGCACCGTAAATAATTGAAATTACACGCGTTTATTACAAGTTGAATTAATCAACGCTCCAAAGCAGTGCTTCTATTATGTTAAATGAAGCTCGTTGATCATTTGTTAATAAAAGTCAACCGAGAATCACGATAAACTTTTGACTGCTCAGGCACTTTTTAAAATAATTTACAAATATTAAACTTTGTGAAAGCTTTTTGTTTTTGAACAAAATCATTTTAAAGCAAACAGCAAAACTTAAATGGTTAGAAAACGAAACAATATTTACTATCTATTCATACATTTTTTGTATAGTTTTCTTTTGCCGTTAAAAATAGTTTTTTTTCTAATTATCGTAAATCACATTTTGCATTATAATAATAAAAAAAAGTTATTATTGAAAGTAAACTAACTATACGATCCACCCCTATATAGCTGCATTACATATTTCATTTCACATATTATCATATTCAGTAGACATCAATCAAACAGTGAAAAAGCCACAGAAATATTAAAAAGATGAAAATCATTCAGCGGACATGTGAAAAAATGTCAAATAATTTTTCGGTGCAGCTCGTTATAGTGTTACGCATATTTTATGTGCGTTTTATTCATACGTTTTGCCCATTTTCATGCATATTACCTGTATTTGCACTCGCATTTTGCATACTTTATGATTTTCCATGCTTGTGCGCTTCCATCGGGATATACAATATGCCACAAGCTCTCGCTCTATATGTATCTTTCGCGAGCATATCGTTACGGTTCCTAAATGCATGTTGACATTGTTTCAAAATAACATATTTCTTCACACGCGACAAAAACCGCATGTTATAATTTCACGGCTCGATAACTCCTTAGCCGTTTGTCGGGCTTGAAAGGCCACAAATGAGTAAAAAGTTAACATACCACGCCATTTCTATCGCGATTCGTAGATTGCCAGTTGCGCCATTTTTTAATACGTCTGCATCAAAAAAAAAATGTATATACTAGCGATTTTATTATTAATTGGTTAAACTGGCCATTATAACGAAAATTCTGAAAACTGTTTCCAGTAATAAAGTATTCAGTACAATCCGTATTGTATTTTTTTCCATTTTTCTAAACTTAATAATTCAAGTTACACTTGTTTCGAAGTTGCAACTGCGTTCGGTTATGCTTGAGTTCGTGGACGTTAAAGCATTCACGGCGTGTTTTTGATTTACGTCAAACGCACATCGAAACAACGTTAATACTTTACATGCAATAAATGTTTGAAATCTTTTAATAATTTACTCGAATAACAAGCCCGAACTCTTGACATGATCAATAAATTCTTGCAAAAATTGTTGAAATGCTTTTTAATTTGATAGTCGACATTGCTAATTTAACGTTTAAATAATCTGAAAATTAAAAAACGAAAACAGTTTACCGAGGTATCTAATAAATAAATGAAATAAAGGAGAATCACAAAAAATTCACGTCATTCATTGTAAAAATCATACACGAAGAAAGTACATACGTTTTATGGACTCAATAGCATCGTGACACATATACGAGCGGTTATTTCGATCGTAAAGTTTAAACTGCTAACTCGGATGTTGGATTTCGATTTTCCAAAGCAGATAAGTGTGATAATTTTGTATTTCGCAAAGCATTTGGTTGTAATCGATTGATCCACAAGTCAGGCGGAATGCGCGATCAGAGGAAAAACACGCCACAAAGAGGGAGAGGGGTTAAAGAAAAAACTGCTTTCAGGGGAAAGTAAGACGCGGAGGTTATGGAGCGAGGTGAAGATTAACAGACAAAATTGGTTATCTATCGGTCGCAGCGTGCCAGATTTCTTTCACCCTGCTTTTATCGTTCGGCTCATAATAGAAGCCATTAACTACACTACGCCACTAACACGTGATGCCCGTTCGAAATTGTTCATCCCTTCGCCGACGTACACGACCAATAATAGCTGTTACTTGCCGACTTTGCAGTTTGCAATCTGTCTGTCGGATTGATTTCTCCGAGCCGAACTGAAACTAAAACAATTTCGTCAATAGTTCATTTCGACTTTATTTTGACCTGCCAGAAACAGTCCACATCTTTCTCAAAGTGCAATAAGCAACAAGAAATAATGAACTAAATTTTTCTAAAAAAAAACATGTACTCTTTCTTTGTATACATACATTCTTTGCCAATAAATTGCTGTACAATTAATTCTTTCTTTTTTTAATAAAAACTTTGTTTTAATTGTAAATATTGTAAAAAAAACTATATTTTACCAAATTAACACTCGGATGACCGAATATTTTGACACTCTTAAGGCGATATATCAGTCATATCCTTTCACATGTAAAACGGGGGAGGTTACTGAGAAAAATCTACTGCACGGATTTGTCTACAAAATTCGAAAATAAATTTAAAACGTAAGAGACTGATGTGATATAATTTTTATTTAAAAATTTAATTGTAATTTGTTATTAACAATTATTTTTAAACATTTACAAGCTGGTGTCAGTTTGTCATTTCTTGAAAATATGTTTTAATAATAAAATATAATTAAATTTTGAAATAAAAAATATATCACATCAATCTCTTACGTCTTTAGTTTATTTTCAAATTTTTTGAGAAAAACTCGTGCAGTAGATTTTTCTCAATAACCTCCTCCGTTTTACATGTGAAAGGATATGACTGATACATCGCCTTAAATGCCTAAGGGGAAAGACCTTAGAGAACGTAGTTTTTTCATTATTTTAATTATTTTTTTGACTTAGTCAACTTATATAAGATTATAAAAGATGTTAAGTCATAAACAGATTCACTAAATACCAAATGTTGTAGAAAAATTAGAATTTTGAATAGCCAAAAATCCTTTGCCTTAAACTTCTGACTAATAAATAATATTATATACTTCATAAATTTCATTATTTAATATTAATAAAATTAAATCTTTTATTAAATAGATTTTGCTTAATAATAACGTTTGCTAAAAAATATTTGAATAAAGGTTTTGTTGAGCATTTCAAGTTTGCAAAATTTCATAAAAGCAAAAGATCTTACGCTTTAGTATTTTTGAGGTAAATGAGACAATTTTAGAAAAAAATGAATTACATAAATTCAAATAATAGAAAAATGTTTCTTGTCACATAAATTAATAAAAAAACGAAAATTTCCAAAAGATTCATTAAAAATTATCCGTTTCAGAAGAATTTTCATTTTGAAAGGCGAAAGATCTTTCGCCTTGAGAATTCGAGTGTTAATGAGCAGAAATAATATAAACTGATATCAAAAATAGTTTTAAATTTTATCGGTTGACCGCGATTGTTTGGTTCACAGTATAATATAATATATTCCATATTATGTAGAACAGTTAGGCAGAAAGCATGAAAACATGATAAAATACTCATAGACAACTTATTCCGCAAGTTTGTTTATCGCGATTGTAGGAAGAACATGTAGTGAGAATAACGAATCTCATGCATATAAAAATATTCGATAGGGTCGGACTCTTTTTTCGCGTTTCACAGGGCCCCGTGTTTCTTAGAAGTAGAGTAGATGGATATCATCCAGCTTCATTTTAAATCGCTTTCGGCAAAAAGGATCTTGGATATCCAGTCAGCACAGTGCTCATCCATGCAGGCTTTTTGCTTTTCATCCAAGCTTGCCATTACGAGAATGCATGTTTCTAAGCTCTTGTTTTTTTAACATTCTTTTTTTCGCGCCGTATTGATCACGAAATCACTTTGTACAACATTCAATATAACGGAAATATATGAAAAGATTAAAAGTAAGAAAAATATTGCGAGTGTTGTTTTGAGTACGCCTCGTTCGTTATTATCAATACCTTTGATCTGCTATCAGAATTCTTTTGAGTCGTTTTCTTCCTTGTTGTTTTTGTGGCAAAGTTTCTTATCAAGCTTTGTTCAAACTTATTGAACCTGTTTTTACTGATTGAGTTTCTAAAAATGTTTGTTTAAAATCATCAATTAAAGATTTATTTATGATAAAGAAAATAAGACTTGAACTCTTTTTATTAGGGTTGCTTTAGATTTTTTGTTTGCAAACATTAAAAGTAAGGTACAAAACGAGTGATTATAATAATTAAATAAATTACTTTTCTTGAGATACATTCAGACACAACAAGTTTGTTTGCAATTTCTCTTGATTTTAGTTGTTAATCTTTTATTTTATGAATTGTAAAGAGATATCTTTGCTGAAATTATATAAATGTTTTATGAAAGAGTAAAACAAGATAAAAGAAGGTTCGATGCAATTACTCGTGAAACTTTGATTTGATAACGAAAGGTTTGCGTCGTCTCAACCAAGTCTCTCGAAAGCTGACGAAGTAACTCAATAATCTTTGAACAAATACTACTTCGGTATCAATTATCAGTCTTTTAATCTACTTTCAAATCTGCCGAGCATTCTCTGTTTCCCTTTCACCTGGTTGGTCGATATTTGAACCATGCAAATATACTTTACAAATATGGATATAAGCATCGATATCCACGTTATTAAGTTGAAGTCATTAAGAAGTTGAAAATGTTTCAATATCACTTTTTTAATAATGTTTCAATTAAACTTCAACATTACTCATTG
Source organism: Idris sp. 1 HC-2018 (assembly GCA_022817325.1). Taxonomy (NCBI): domain Eukaryota; kingdom Metazoa; phylum Arthropoda; class Insecta; order Hymenoptera; family Scelionidae; genus Idris; species Idris sp. 1 HC-2018. The sequence continues at coordinate 10,638 of JABFPM010002445.1, read as the reverse complement.
TAATATGTTATCGTGTAACACTCAATAGTACACAAAAGTAAAAAATTCAAAACAAGTTGATTTAATCATGCTTTAGTTTATGACTGATTATCATCATTACTTTGAGTAACTTGAAATTCATAATTAATCAAATGATTATATGCACTATTTATAAAAAAAAGTAACAAAGTAATGATTCGAAAAAAATGTGTAAACTGACAAGTTTTATCTTTATAATATAAACTCAAAATAATTTATAACATTTTAGAATTAGGTCATTGATTGTAAATGCGTTTTTGTTATAATATTTGTTACATCTAGACTTTATTATTGAGAACATTTTTAATGCGTAGAACATTTTTTATCTCAACTGAATCGATACGAGGATCGAGATAAGTCTTGATTTTATAACGTTATTTATACGATAATGATCTTATTTACTCTATCTGCTTTACAGAAAAATGTTAAAAGAAATTCAAAACCAAGTTAACTGGATTCTGTTAACTAACAGCATTAACTGTCAAACTTTTTCTGCTTCGAAGGGTCTCAAGCACAAAGCAATACATGATTATCTCGAATTGTACAAATGTTTGAGTGACTTACACGTTACAATAATAACAAGACATTTGGCTGATGTGCAACTGATCTTTGAGAAATCTTGATACGAGTTTTATTTCCTGTTTAAAACGTTGCTTTATTTCATGTTCTCATTGGCGGGTGACACCTCGTCCGACCTCAACCTTCTACCTTTACCTATGAAACTGCTTTCTTGATGCTACCTCTCGTTTCGAGGATTATTGAATTTCTTGTTATTTCCAGAAGAAATGTACTTTATCTACTTTAAGGGTAGTACAAGAACGTTTGCCACAACACTCATTCAGTTTGAGTCACTGTTTGACAAATAAAATCCAACGGATACTCAAACTCATAATAAATTATTATTTTTTATTTGTAGCTTAAATGTCTTTATTTCCTAATTTTTGTATAAATTTTTTGAAATAATTTCATTTTTTCGTGAATTTTACATTTCAAATATTTTTTACTATTGATTGCTCTTAAAAAAAGAATTGCTTTATGAACTGCAATAAATTTTCAATAAAATAATTCTTTTTCATTCAATATTGAAATACTTTTTTGAAATTACATAAAATAAATGTAAAAATTCTTTTTATTTAACTTTCATCTCATTTTATAATACAATAACCGATTGTTATTTAAATTTTGAAATGAAATATAATTGAAATTGAAAATATATTTGAAGAATATTGTTTGTTGTTGCTGTTCTAAAAAATATAGAAAAATATTGTAATACGTTTCTTCGACAAGAAACGGTCGTTTAAAAATAAGTAAACTTTGCTATTTGGAAAAACAATGTGATGTCCGCTGTATTAAAATATGAAACTCGGAATTGATCGAGACAGCAATAGAAAATACGTCACAAAGTTGCACGTGCTGAGAATTCTTATTATCGGATGAATTGAGTTCTGCATAAAAGTAAGATGAAGAGATAAAACAAATTGTTATAATGATTTTTTGAAGAAGTGAAAATTTAAGTAAAACTTCATTTTCTTGTCAACTTTTTTTCCAACCTTATCAATGGATTGAATGAAATATTCAATATTTTTGTTTTGTACAAAATGTTTTATCACCAATATAACAACATATTTAATGGTTAAACATATCATAATTCATTAGAAAAATTATGGACAGTCTCAAGAAGTTAGACATTTCTTATACAAAAAAATTATGTGAATTATACAGTGTAACATTGATGGAAATATTTATGTTTTTCTTACTTTTACAAACCAAACTTTACTCAAAGTCATTAATGTTTGGTTTTACGAGGTTTTGGCTATTGTAAGTTCTTTCGAAAGTACATAGTAACTAAAAGCTCGCGGAAATGGACATTCATTAATTCGCGAAAAGCTTTCTAGCGAAGCAGTTAGACGAACTCCTATCATTTATTCAATCGACAACTGTTAAATAACAAAGTTCCTTCGCATTTTTCATGCACTATCTCGATTCCATTTCATTTTTATTTACCTTACTTTTCTCAAACAAAAAGATGAGAGAAAAAACATAAAAATTGATATTTTTCACTCCAAAAAATGAAGAAAACAATTTTCAAATAAAAAATTATTTAATTATTCTCTCATAACAAAAACTCAATTTTCAATATTAAATATTTAAAAAGTGTACCGTTTGCTTCAAAATACACATTTTATTTATTTTTTTCTTGTCACAGAAAGTTGTCAGAGAAAAAAAAAGTTTGTCAGTCAGCATTCGGAAGCAGGTCGAAAGACGGTAACTCGAGCAAAAATGTGATGCACATAGTCGCGGTCAGAATATGCGCCAGTACGTTTGTCGAAATACATCCTTGTTATCTCGTCGTCGCGAGTGTTTTGTTCCAGCTGTCGCGGGTGGCAAATACGAGCATTTATCTTGCCTCAGCTCAGCTCGGTTATCGTATAATTCTTGGATTCCCGTGAAAATAGCAAAAATTGTGATAGTTAAACGAGAAGTCCGGGAATTCCGTCGAGAGCAGTCGTATCATCATTCGAGTTGAAACTAACCGGCAACGATATTCCGTGCTTTCCGCAACGAGGATCCAAATTATTCGAGGTGCTTCGCGACCTACCTCGAACTAGTTAAATCATTGTGCCATGGCCAGCAGTAGGATGCGGATTCAAAGCACGTTTTAGGAGTTTATTTCAGCCAGACCGCGCGAGCGCGCCTTTACCTGTGCTTCCGTTTCTTGTTCCGTCGTCTTCTTGTTCTTTCTGTCGGTGAATACGCTATTGATATGCATACGCCAATTTGTCTTTCTCTCTTCGCAACCGAGTACGACTCAAAACGAACCAACACCAATAGTGATCACCTGAATGACAACTATGTACGAGAATAAAACATTTGTTCGATTTGAAATGACACCGTTGTCCCCGAAATATCTCATCAAATTTCCAATTGCGTTCCACTTCTGTCCGATTATTTATCAATCAACGACGAAGAATTTTAATTCATTTCGAAGACACGTCCAAATTTGAATTAGAACAATTTGATTTACTGGTACGTTCATCTTTTTTTAATTTAAAATAATTTAATTGGAGGATTATTATTCTTTTTTTGACATGTATACAAATTTGTTGTTTAAAGTTTATTTTAAATTGATAAATGTTGTTGAAAGCAAAAATAAACAAGAATGATGTAGACAACTATTGATAAATCAAGTTTGTTAAACAACTAAATAAGATGTCACGGTTTTACAATTATACAATTTAATCAAGGGAAATTCCTTACACGCTGATATCATTCATTATCATTAACGACAAACGATTCTGATTTTCAACATTTCTGGTCTGTTTGGCATCAAGAAGTTGGTGATGAGAAAGCTATTTCAAGAATGACACTACAATTTTTAATTATTTCAGTCGTGTTTGCCAAGTAAAATAACACAAAATTAAAGTGGACAATTCAGACGAAAATAAATCAAACTTTTTTTACGTTAAACTGATTTCATTTTCCATGTACGTTCATGAATTATTATCGATTCATTGTATATACAAAAGCTGCCTTGCAATTTATTAAATATTTACATTTAAGCTAATAATTGAAGTATTCATAATTCAATAATTAATTTGTCATACAAGTAAAATCTTCCAATTAAAATGCTCTAGGCGTGTACTAATGATATTATTTTTGTTTGTTTCAGGTATGTTTAATCAACGCTAATAAGTTATTTTTGCTTCAAAATGCTGACGGTATGTTATTATTATCAAAATATTAAGTTAAAAGTAACAACTATGTATATTTGGTGATGAATACCATATTTGATGAATCTGACTTTAATACAAAAATTACTTCATTAATAATTTGAGGAAAATTCCTTTTTTTTCAAGGCATTTCATTTTCGTTTTAATTGCATGATGTAATATGTCAAAAATTAGATGCACCATAAATTATGAATTATTACACCAAGCAAAATTTAATTACATTTTTCAACATTTAATTGAGTTTATGCATAAGTTATTTATAAAAAAATATATATAAATAAATAATTATTAAATAAATTTAACTTCATCTGAATAATTTTGTAATCATTTATAGAATTTAATTTCGTCATTTAACAGACAAATGTTGATACATTAATATATATCAAATTCAATAAACCTACCGACTTCTCAACATTTGAGATTTAAAAATTTGACCAGCTAAAATTATGTCCATAATTGTTTTTACTTATAAGTTGTGGAATAACATTATGATACTTTCGTTTGTGAGTGACTTTATCTTTATGTTCCTGGATTCATATATTAATAAATATTTCTGTATGACCAATATATTTAATTTTATCGCAATTATTACAATTCATTGTTTAAACAACATGCTTTTGACAATTCTTATCCAGTTTATCCTCACGTTTTATTGCCCAACTTATTATAAAAACTGTTGACTACATTGAATGTCAATTTTTTTTTATTTTATTGCGAAATTAAATTTATTTCTGTTGTTTTTTACGAATAGCATTATTATGGGCTTATCATTCGTATTATAATTATTTTAGTTTCTAATTTGTTTACTACTCTTTGAATTTGTTTAATCTCATTCTGTATATTTGTAATAATGAATTTAGTTGGATAAGAATAGTTTGTAAGACTAAGTTCTCAGTGGTGTATCGATATAGTCATCTACACTTATTAATTTGTAAAAACAATTTTTTATATTTTTATTTTTAACGCGTTTTCGCAACCAAAATTCAATAACACCTTATTTATTTTAGCCAATTTTATACAAATAAATTTAGAAATACAAATAGATTTAAAATCATTAATTTCGTAGATGTAACGATGCTCAAATGTCACTGTCAATCTGGACTAAGGAACCGTATCAATATTTATAATAAAAATTGTACAGAACTTGAGAAATATTTCATTAATCAATTATTACTACAAATAACTAAAAGTAAAAGTTTTTCAAATATGAATAGCAATGATTAAATAATTGTCATTTTATTCATGATTTGGCAAAAATCTTTACCAGTTAATATAACACCACATTACACAAAAAATTAATTTAATGAAATACTTCTTTTGTATTTTTAACAAAAAAAGTATTTTATAAATATATTGTACATAATTTTTTTTATGAAAAAAAATCCTCTTTATACTTTATATAAACTTTTTCTTTTAAAATGTAAATATAATATACTGTACTTTTTCAAACATAATATATTATTTTAAGCATTTTTTATACATTATTCTGTCATAAAAAAATCAGTGTTGAAAAATAAGAAAAAAATAAAATGTGAATACCAAGTAAACCAATGTTCTACAAGAAGATTGATTGGCGAACAAACATTTTCATATAAAGTCACGTCAAATAAACTTTATTATTTTATAATTGAATTGTACAAAGTTGTCTAAATTTCCGTATAAATTATCATTTAATATTACTTAATTAATAAACATTATAACCTGAAACGTTAATAGACATCCAAACTGCACAAGCAAGTACAAAAAGTACGCAAAAAGTATAACCCAAATATTTACATATTCATTCGAATTTGATTAAGCATTAAAATCCCGCAGTGAAAAAGCAATTAAGATATTCTTGAACCCATTTTGAAACTTCTCTTCAAAATTATCACATTAATTGGACTAATTCCCTAAACAATCACTGGATTTTGCATTGGCCCCACGAAGAGTTGCACTCTTAAATTTTGCAATAAAGCAAACAAACAAGCGAAACAAAGTACAATTGCGCAACGAAAAAAAGCACGAGCAAACAAACGAAAGAAACAAAAACAAGCCGTTGAAATGCAAACCGAATCCCTTGCAGCGCCGAGCCATTTTTGTTTACCCCCGACTGCCATGCTTAATTCACTCAAGCCACACGCGGAACGAAACTCGAAATGAATTGTGGAAGCGCCGCGGTTGAATTTCATTTCGCGTAGGGTGGCCTTCTACTTCGTGGATCGTTAATAGAATCCTAAGTATGTTCTGTAATTTGAATTCGAGTTTGTATCTTCTCTGTTCGGTTTTCCGTCTTATCCCAAGTTTCTCTTCAGCGGAATAACCCGAGGTGATAACGCACAGTGTCGTAAACCGTTTGATACTTCACGCAAAACTTGTCGCGGAAAATGTTAATGAGAAAAGGCTCTTGCTATCGAAGGAAAAACAAAGGAACGAATTGAAAGGCGCAAGTTTCTCTGTTTGCGTTGATGCTGCAAGAAATATTACGTTTTCAAGCCACCGAATTTCCTTTGGACCCAGACCGCCTATGTACCTTTTTCCTTTCCGATCTTCGAAAAGTCGTGTCAACTTCTATTACCATTTATAGTGATTCCCAAAGTATTTTCCTTAAAATGGCTGCTGCAAAATTCAACGAGTCACTTTGTAGAATCAGCAACAACGATGCTGCTTACTGGGGACACGGTGATTTACGAGCTTTGTCATGCCCCGGTTGATTTGAAAATCCGAATTTTATTTTCGGAAAGACAGAAAGAGGCACACACACAAAATCCGGACAGCTCGTAAAGCTGTTACGAGGCGAACGTGATTGTTTCAAGAGATGCGTGTCAGTCATCGAGATGACAAGACGGTGCCGCGCTGGTCAGCTAAATGGCACAAGCTTAAGAGGTAATTATCTGCAGTGTGATATAATCGATAGTTGAAAGGAGTCGCTTCGGTATAGAGAAATGGGTTAATTATGAAGATAACTGACAGAAAAGCATTTCAAAAAGTCGTTTCAGCGTCAAGCAAAAATGATTGAAAAAAAGTGTATGCTCTGAATTGACGGTTTGTTTGTAGTTGTGCATGAAAGCTATATATTTTCATAAATTTATAGCTTATTTAATCAACTGCACAGACGATAAAGCATTTAGATCATGATTTCAATTATTTTCAGGGAACAAAATATAGATTTGATCAGACCTAATATTAGTAAAATATCCAAAAATATTTAACGTTATTTATAGATTTTCAAATAATAATTATATTACATTTTTATATTGGAGTTATTCCTTTTTAAAAATAAAATTATACAATATATTATTTAATTAGATTTGATTTTTATAATTAAGTCGAAATTGAGATATGAAAAAGTTAGACGTGGTTTATAAGAAATTTTATTTATTACGATAAGTAATTTTATTTTCAGACCTGGTGAAATCTTATCAAATATAGTTAAATTTATTATAAAATTTGACAAAAAAAATAAATTAATATTTCATTATAAATAAAAATTTATTAATTATTTATTTACTTCGCTTAACTTATTGTTATTGAGTTGAAAATGACTTGAAAAATATCTTGAAGATTAACCCTTTCGTTACCGGTGTTGCTTTAAAGCAACATATTAATTTTTTGAATTTTGTTATTGAATCACAATAATAATAATTGCTTTAATTTTAACTGAAATAATTTAGATGAAAATAGACTTTATATAACACCTGACAATATTTTCATCTTCTGAAATATAAAATATTATGAAATATAGGCAAAAAATTGAAAAGTCATTTTTTGTTATTTTTGTATTATTAATAGAAAGTAATTTTCGAATTCATGTACAAAAATCAAATTTTCAACTTAGAAAATAATTCGGTATTGAAAGGGTTAAGACTGCAATAATAGTAGGTATTTTCAAGACAAATAAAATTAGTGAATTTCATCATCTATATTTGACTAAAACATAAAACAGTTATTTATTCTATCTTAAATTCAATGTATAATATTTAAAATTTTTATTTGAAATTTAATTACGAAATTATTTTTCTTTTGTTTTTAAGACAAAAAAATAAACGAGAATGATTAAGAGCGATATCGAAAAGACAATAAAATATGATATAAGGAATTTCAAATAGAAAGCGACTTTGAACTGAATTATCAAAGCGTTTATTTACCGGAGTAATAATAGAACTTAATGTGTACCACAGTGAAGAATCCACATATCTGCAAACTTCAATGAATAAAGGAAATTTAAACGAGTTTACAGTCGGTTCGAAAACATCTCTATTTTATTATTCGATCTTCTTCGTTGTTATACAGTTATTTGCATAAAACAAGTTACATGCGTCTCTAATAATGATTCAAAATTATACAATCCGTAGTACACTTTTTTTTGCATTCAAAGTCATGCTTCTTGTTAAGTAGTAATTTCCATTTATTTATGTAAATTCTTAAGAAGAAGAAGAAAAAAAGTAAATAAAAAATAAACTATCTTCAAGAGAAATAATTTACAGTCAGGCACAATGAAGTTGTTATGTTACAATTGCGACCAGCAGTCGATCAAACTTAAAAAAAGCCAGGATATTGTTTTGGTTATTTACGGACCAAGTTTTACGATATTAAATCTGCCGTTAGTGTCAAAATAAATAATTTCACCGACATATACTCAATGCATTATTATGCAAATGAACTTTTGAAAACTCCTAGCAACGATGAACAGAGCTTCGGCACACTGCCAGCGTTTATGTTTGTTTTTCAATTCTTTCATCCGTTCTTTCTTTGAAGATAACTATTCGTCTTTTTCTGCTTTAGGTGAGACGAATGTTTTTTTTACAACGAGAACAAGTGAAGATATATCATTAAAAAGTTATAAACAATTACATTAAAAATGATATCTAGTTGGCAATTTGGTGGTATATAAAAGAGACTCTTTTGAATAGAATTTTCCTTTTGTTTTATCGGGTGGGCAACTTATTATGCCGCTCAGTGAGGACCTAACCAAAAAGCATTCCTCACAATTACGTATCTGAAATTGCGTCCTTTGACGTGAACTATTTTACAAATTCAGAAGCTTTTGCGCCAATTACTGCATGTAGATTAAAACTGAAACACAATATGTTAACCCTACTTGTCATATGATTTCTCTACAAGAGGGTGATAGAGCACATTCAAGCAAGGCGGAAAACAGTTCAATGAGCATGAAATAGTTGTAATCCTTCTAATCACCAGAAGGGTCAGGAGCGAAATTGAAAAATTAGTTGTCTGAAGCACATGTTTGTTTTTTTTAAACTGATTTTTCCTTTCAGAGAGCACACATTTTAAAAGTTCCGAAGAAATATAATGAATCAAAACTCGACTTTCAAGAGAAAATGGATTTATGAGAAAAATAATTTGCAAATAAAGAAAAAAGCCAGAACAATTAACACTCATTCTACGAAGTAAACAATAAATATGCTTGAAATGTTGAAAAAATATAATACATTATTAACAGCCTTTATTTTGCTCGTCGTATTTCGCAACAATTTAATATACTCTTTGTTTCAATGGCTCTTTCATATTTTGTAAGAACCATCAACAGAAACAATGTCAAATTATCTATTGTAGGTCAGAAATATACGCAAACGTAAATTGCGAGCGCAGTGGAAGCGAGGTAATTAAGTTAAAAGTATTTCTTGAGCGGGGGTTCTCGCAGGGTCGCATCTTGACGCGGTTCTTTGTTCGCGGATACATTTTTCATCGTTTACTCTTAACAAGCGGGTTCTTCGCGCAGCGTACTTAGTTTTGCTTCGTACCTAAGACCGCATGTTTATTCAAGAGTCTCACGTACAAGAGATATTCAACGCGGAAAAGGAGGCGGGCTCAAGATGCCGCGCGACCCTCGAAGACCGAGAAAAGCGAGCGGCGAGCTAACGCGCCACTCGCCTGACATGAGCCGGAAACGAGACGGAAATGAAAAAGTTACGCTGCACTTGGCTCATTCTCTTTTCCCCCGGGCGGTGTACGGTCGTCCTGAAAATAGTTACGCGAGAGATGATAAATCTAAAGCGTAATTCATTTTTTAAACCGTACTTGCTAATGTTTACGAAAGCAATGAAAACGTTAAATGAACTTGAACAATATTAGCAGTGGCATGCATTGCTGTTCAATGTTCATGATGAGCAGCTGTTATGAGCTTTATTAAATTTTTAAGATACATATTTAACAAAAAAAAATAAATAAAAAACTGCATGGATTTCTTTGTTATTACATATATAGAGGATTGAAGAATAAATTGAGTTTGATGAAATAAAGTTATTGCTGCTGTTTTAATAAAATTTCAAATAAAAAGTTCATTAAGTTGGGGGATAAGTTGGGAAAATTGATTTCAAGTATTGTATATAATGTATAATATACAATAAAGTTGCCTTCACATAAAATAATGAGCTTACTTAAAACTACCTTACAAAAGTCCACTTGTACAAAGTTTTGATAATAGTTTGTTTTAAGAATCATTACTTATTTGAAGAAGGTTTTGGAGATTATTATAATTATTGACGTGCATTGTGCAAGACTCGTTTTATTAATTAGGAATCGTGATATTAAGTTTTCCTATATATTGTTACACGCTGCAATTATGAACGTTTATTTATAGTTACAATAAGATAATTTTTGACCCAGATTCCTGTGATCGACAAGCAATGTTTATTTTATAATTTTAAATCATTCATTATAGAAATAATCGTATCATCCGGTTAGAGAATTTATTATACTTCGATATTTTATCAAGTTTTAACGACATTTAATTAGCTTTCCCAGTATTCTAATTAATTATTTTTCTCATCATTATCAATGTTTGAAAAATTATTTTGCAAATGGCAAATGCTAATTGTATTGTCAATAAATGTCATCTTTACAAATCAAATTTGTACAAACAATTTTCCAATAATACTGTTTATAT
>JABFPM010002443.1:3660-16710 GCA_022817325.1 Idris sp. 1 HC-2018 | reverse complement strand
GGGCAAAGCAGATTGGCGAAGCCCGGCTGCACGCGCGCGACGTACACAGTTTCGGCGAGCGCGCACGTGTATCACGCTAATAGGATTCCAACAGATTCACGCCAATGCCAAACATTTCGATCTTTAAAGAAAGAAAGAAAAAAAGAAATTATTTTGCAATTATTTTCCAGGTTGATATCTGTCGATCGATTCCTAACTTATTAACAAAGATAAAAGTACTTTTCAACAAAAAATTAACATATTAAAAATAATGTTAAACTTTGTATTAATGTTGAAAAAAGTTCTTAATTACAGTTGCAAAAACTTTTTGTCTACATTTTACAATATATATATATATATTTTAATATTGTTGCTAATTGGAACTGTCTTGTACATTTAATAATCAATATTGATAAGAAATTGTGATGAATATTTTACTTTCACTAATATAATAATAATTTGTAAGAGTTGTCGTATTACTTTCATTATGATTTCACTGTATTGCAACTTGAGTTTTAATATTAGAAACCAGAAGACTGTAGATTTTTTACAACAATTTTAACTGTCCCCAAATTAAAATAGTGGAACAGATTTACAGAAAACGTTTTTAGTATCGATTTTACAGAAAATCAATCCGTAAATAGTACACTTGGACTTGACTCTAATTCTAAAGTTATTGAAGGCTTACAGTGTAAGCTGTTCATTCATTTAAAGTCAATGTTATTTCGTGACATTAACATTCGGTTGTGATAAGAAATTTTTTTATGACAAATGTTGCTAAAACTTTTTTTATAATTTCGAAATGTTATTCAATTTTGACGATTTAATATTAGGCTTAAATTTAGTCAATAAAATCAAATGTTAATGAGAAAACGAAACTAAAATATACCAAAATTACGTCATGTATTTATTGTATGCAAAACTTTAATGCGTAATATTAATTAATAATAAATTATATTTCATTTTTGTTATCATTTTTTCAGGTTAATTAAAGTTTTTAAAATTGTTATAATAATCATTTTAGATTGTATATATTTATTAATACAATTTTAATTATTGAATAAAATTATATCTGACAAGTTCGTTCAAAGAAATATCTTTTTTATAATATTAATAATTAAATCATATGAATAAGAATTACTGAATTGAGTAAGATATGCATGAAATTTTTTCTGGTTTACAATTTTCTTTTTTTTCTTTGTAAAGAAAATATCAATTTGATTATTAATTTTGATTATCATAAAGAAAATACTGTTCAAATTAAAATATTGGTTATAAAAAATGTCTAGACTAAAGATCTGGTGAAATATATCAATCATGCAAGTAGCTTCAAGGAAAATAGCTTTGAATAATAATTCAAAAATATAGAATGATTCAAAATTCATTATTTACATTTTTCCTCTAGAAAATTATAATTTAAAACATGCATCTATCTTGAACCAATAATAATCTAATTTCACAGCACTTTTAAACTCATTTGTTTACAATAAAAAAACATCCCTCAAATTTTGACATTTGTTTCAAATCAAAAGCACTCTTTTCTGCATGACTGACATTTCACCTTAATGACTCTATTTTTAATTTCTAATCAATGCTCCATCTCCCACTATTAAAATCCTCCCCATCAAAAAGTGAAATTACAGGTACAGAAAAAAAAGGGTACGCCCACCCCGAACCTCAAATTTGCATCAACTCATCTCCCATTTTGTTCAAGACAAAACGTGTCACACACGTTGACTATTTAAAATAGTCACAAAAAAAACAAACAAACAAAAATTAAAAAAAGTATTTACTCTGAAATGGTCTTGTTAAACAAGCGTGAAATTGTCCGGTGATTCTTACATTTTGCTTATGACAGAGACCCAGTTGCCTGGACGCAAAGCCAACTGGCAATTAGAGCGCTATAATACCGGCCTCAAAGGCACCGGAGTATTGCTGCTCAGCGGACTCTTGGCAAGTCCTACCCCACGCCGTCTTATTTCAATCTCTGTTGGGCGCTTCTCTCTCTCTCTCACTCCCGTCTCTGTCTGTATCACGCGCCCGCGACGACGTTCAGTGAACCAGAGACCGTAGTACTACGGTACTACTATGTTTTGTGTGTTGGTGAGACAAGGACAGACTGTCAAGACGTTCTGTCTGTCTTTAAGCGTTGTCTGGGCTTCACCTCAAATATCCGCGAGAAAACTTGCTCTCGTTAAGGGCCAAACATCATAAGGGATAAACTCCGCGCAGCACACACACGCGAATAATCACCTTTCAATTGTTGTGTCCTGTGTGTCTTGCGGTAGCCGCCTATCGCAAGATGGCGTCAGCAGCCGACTGTTAGTCAATGCCTTGCTAGACAGCTAGACTGGCCCGTGGTGTGTTATCGCTGCGATACGAGAGCAACGTCGGTTGGTTGGCATTGCCCGGCTGCGCCGCACAGTGCCATGCGGTACAGTTAAGCGCGCGCAACACACTGCTTGTTCGCTTTCCAGATTCAGCACCGAAAATAGGCCAAACTGCGACCTGGAAAAAATATCTCATTTTTAGGGTTCACAGAAGTGGTTTGATAAATCATTTGGGAGAGGAAGGAAGATCATTTTAGATGAAACAGATAAACGCTTCTGATGTTGAGGGCTTTTTCTGTTATAATTGCGTGAATTTATGGTTCACGGTTTTATAATCTATCGTTTTTTTCGTGATTTGATGAACAAATAAGTTATCGTTTGAATTATGTGTTTGGAGTTGAGGGGGATATTTTATTTATGTTTTTTGTTTATCTTCAGTTAAACAAATTTTATTGCAGAATCAAAAAAAAAGAGGTTCTTTTTCCAATGTATTTTCATAGCTTTTTCAGTGACCCTTCATTAGTATAAAATAATTTAGAACATTTTTTAAAATAAGTTAATAACAATGCCTAATTTAAATATATTATTCTAATTAATAGTTTTACTTGTGCTATAAAAATTAATATTTGCAAGCATTAATTTTAAATCAAAAACAGGCGTGACTTTTTCACCCCAAGAAGTGAGGTACTAATTCGAATTTTTCAAATAGTTAATTTGTTTCTAAAGATTCAAATTTTATGTCTTTCTTTCACGAAAAAGTCTTAAATTACGAATTAATAAATGCTAAATTTGGAAATGAAAAACAAGTGTTTTTTTTTGTTAATTTCGAAACATATTTGAAAATACTTGATTATTAAATAATATCATTCATTAATAGTAAGGATTTATATGAAAGAAAAAAAAAAATAAAACTTCACCAAACTGTTGTAAATCTGAAAATTCTAAGAAAATTATTCTGCTGTTTAATTTCAAAATTCTATCGTATTTTGTTTTGCAAAAAAGTTTTGCTTTGTTCTTATTATAACCACGAAACAATTAATAGCTTGAACATGGTTAATGATCGTTGAAATATACTATCAATCTGTCGCAGTTCAAAAATGAGAAATCTTCATGGTTTCTGTGAAGCTTATTATATTCTGCTACATTCTGCAAACTGTAAAAACAAGCAAAAGTAAGAACAAAGACCATTGTAACTATTGCTTTTAATATTATGTATTTATAAGAGTATACTTATACACTTTTTTTTAAATTAATAGTATAAACAAAAAACAAATAAGTCACATATGAAATCTTTCCAAATTAATTTACAGTTGAAAATTCTCTCGATACTTTTTTCCCCAACTTTCTTTAGTTCTCCGTAACTGGCGCCATAATACATTTTTGGCGCGCAAATCTAGCGGAAAAATTTACAACATGAAAAATATTACAAGTACTCCAACAAATTTTCAAACGAATTTGCTGATATTTGTTATAGAAAATAAATTTCTCCTTTTCATATGTGTAATAAAATGTTACTGGTGCCACTCTTTAAAACTTTGAGAATTTTGTTTATACTACCAACAAATATCTGCACATTTAATTTTTGGTTATCTGTGCAGTTTGTATGATTAGCAATTTTAATAAATTGTAATTTTTAAGCAATATTAATTGTTAACATTTTTTTAAATAAGTTTTAATTTTTTACAGACATCCTAATATAAAAATATTCTTTGATACTTCGTGTAAGCAAGATAATGAAAAATAATTAAATAAATTGTTTTCAAATATCTTTTATAAAATAATCTGTTACATTCAAAATCGCTATTATAATTAGAATGAAATTAAAATAAGTAAAATTTAAATTATACATTTATATTATTGATTAGGCAATAGAAGATTAAAAACATTTCATAAAATGTTAAAAATACGACTTGTCAAATCATTAAACATTTGAATTTTGTAATCGTAAAAAACATAATTAATTCACAAAGACGTTAATTTCGATAAATATAATACTGGTATTATAATTTATGAAAACTTGCGCAAAAAAGCATGAATATTTTATATTTACCAAATAATGAAAGTGAATATATTAAATGTTTACAAAAAAGAAATCAATTCAGTACTTCTATTCATTGATGAAAAAACATAAAAATAATATTACTCAAACTTATTTATAAAAATAGGATATAAAAAAAATAGGACTAATAAATATTGAAAAAACAAAATTTTTTTATGTATTACAATAATAGTCAAGGTTGCTATTCTGTTTAAATTAAGTTTAGTATAAAAAATTTACTAAAAAATATGAAATTTCAAATGTTAACATATAATTGATTAGCTATTGGTATATTTATTTCAATCTTATAAAATTATAATTTTGTATTTAATGATTTGTTTTGCAACCAAATTTATTTGAATTTTAAATATGCTCTGTGAAATAAAAGAAATTCATGTCATCTAATAGTTATTTTCAATAATTTAACTTTCCATTTGCTGATTAAGAAGTTTTCTACTTGCTTTTGATTTATATAAATTTGTATCGAAAACATATTTTCTGAAGTACCTACAGATGATAAATAATGGTTTTTCACAATTAAATATTTTCTTTTGCATTTTGTTGATATAACAGATTGATTTGATAAAATTAATTAACTCACTCTAAGCGCGCAAAATAAAAATATATATAAAGACTTATGTAATATACTTTATACTCTAATGTGCAGTAAAGTTAATTTACATTATATAACTAAATGAATGAATACATATGAATAATTACGTTAATTAATGAGGAAATAAATCATTTTTTTCATTTTCACGAAATATATTTTTAAAAATTATATTAATTTAAATAAGCTTCAAATATTAGTTAAAATGATGTAAAGCTTGAACAATTTTCAGAAAAAATAGATTTTTTTTTAATTTCGAATTGTGAATAAAATATTTTTGAAAAGTAAATTTTATTTTATTTTTAATACTAAAAACTTTATTATAATTAAAATGTTAAAGTAAAAATAAATTGTTATAATTTTTTCTATTTTTCCAAAATAAAATATCAAGATTTAAAAACTTTTTTTTTATGACAAAATTTTGAAAATTCAAAGTAGACTAACAAAAATCCGATATTGATGATGTAATTTTTTTTGTACAGATTAATATATTTTATCACTAAAAAATTTAATAACAAGGTAAAAAATTAAGTAACATTACATTTTGACACTAATGTGTGCAATATAAGACCAGTCTTTAAAAAAATACAATTTGTATGATTGTTAACTAAACAGCATTGCAAACAAACATCGATGATTACATGTAAAAATCGAATCACTGTCAACTGCCCTAGTGTGCTGTAAAATTCTAGCAACTAAAAAACAAAAAAAATGAGGAGATTATCTACATTCATTAATACACATAGTCAGTGTACATATATTATTTGTAAATAATTTTATTAATAAATTATTTTTTATTTTTATTATTATTTGCGATGAAGATTGTTTTAAAATAAACAAACTCGTTTATGATAAAGGCTTGCTTTAACAACAGAACATACAGACGATACACGGTTGCATACGCATATAAATTTGTGTATTTTCATTACACATACGCATATATGTACGCACACGTGTAATATATACATACATGTGTTTAATAGCCTGGTTTGCTTATAGCAATTTTATTATGTGCCACAAATAAAAACGCTGTTAAAAATCTCACAAACGAGATTTACATCTATTAACAATATTTGAGAATAATTATTTTTGCCCGGAATTTGTGTATTTTCGGCACAAGTGAAAATTGCTGAACGAGAAAACCCAGTGTACATGATGAAATATAGGGCGATGGACAGCTTTCCTTATCGTAATTTAATGGTCTATCCAAAAATCACAATTGACAAAGGTACTTTTGTGTCGCGGTGCGCACGGAGATTTTTGTTAAAAATTTTTCATTTTTTTTTCTTTTAGCATTTAAACGCAGAAAATGTCTATTCTATTTGACATACGAAAGTTCCGCGCGAGCCGCACTGACATTCGCTGATTGAAAATTTATAGATTTAGGTCTATACACCTCGCTTACTCATGGTACCTAATATAAATTTGCTTTAGTCTTGGAAAAATCGGATAAGGCCATAACCATTCTGGCGGAAAATCGGCGTCAGGTCATTCATTCGTGTTCTACCGTAATATTGTGTATTTTTTCTGTTTTTTTTTATTTTAATTTTTGTTTTTTTTTGTTTTATGAACTCCCAATTGTCACGCAACTTTCGCACTTCATTCGCTCGATCGTGCATTCAGAAATACATTCAATCGTGTTGTCACGTCGGTCACGTCAATCCAGTCAATATGTTTTTCAATCATCTTCGTCATTTGGTCTGCCATTCCGGTTTTTTCATGTTTTCATGTTACCCTTTACTGTCACTTCAATCGCAATCAATTATTATTTATTATAAAAAAGAGATTAAAACAAAACAAACCTATTTTATATGAAACACAACATTCCTCTCCATTTGGAACGTTATTGGTCTATTGAGAAAAAAATTGTAAATATAGTATATCCAACTTTATATAAAATGAGGCAGATCCGAACAGAGTACGTAGATTTATATTGTACGTCGTAAAATATATAATAATTACATAATAATAATTGTTTAATTGTAATTACATTATTAATAAATATGAAATAACAACGAAAGAAAAAAGTCGTTGATATACTTGCCATTTATGTTAACATTATTTTTTTAAAAAGTAAACAGGAAAAAAAGTATAGAATTGATATTTATAATAATTTAAATCGGTGCTTTTGATTTATGTTTTACCACTTAAACACTATGACCAAAATATGACAATTTCAAAGTGTTATTTTAAATGACAGGATTAAAAATATTTTGTTATATTGCCACTCAGATGTCACCAAGAAGCAGCAAAAGGAATGATTGTACGGTACATCAGTATACTCATTGTGTTCTATTTAAAATTATTTTTAAGACTGTCATTTTAGTTGAATTTGAAAAAGATTCTTTTACTTTTTTGTTTTAATAAAAAGAATCTCTATGAAAGCCAAGTGCAAGTTATAAAATTATAAGTCGCACTGCCTTCTATATATTATAAAATCGATTTTCATTTTTAATACCTTGACATCAGATGTATAATTCTTATATAGGCATTGAAAATTTTGATAATACTACTTCAACTCTCAGACGTGCATAGATCAATGACATTAAGCGTAAAAGTATGAAAAAAATATATTTTCAAAGAGTAAACTCTGCTCGTTAAAGAAACGTTGCATATTTTGTTTACATTGTGTTTAATTATTTTTTCATTTTGAATAAAGTACGATAAATTGTAATAAAATAAACATCTTTGAATAATAAGTGTCCAAAAATTGTTAGCAATTTCATTTAAATTTTTTGTTTTCAAATCATAAAACTGTTTAATAAATTATAGACAAAAGTAGTTAAAATTAATAATAAATGTAATGTTTACGATGTTGATTGTTAACATGTTATTATTAAACAGTATTTATGAATGAGATAAATGTTTTAAAAGAATTTGCTTAAAATTGTTAAACAAAACATTTTGTTATCCTTCAGTATTTCATTACAATTTTATAGAACTCTATTTTTAATTTCATATAATATAATCTTCAAATATGATTATACATTAAAAACAGAAACAAAACTTCTGATAGAATTAATTGTAAATTTTAAATATAAATTTTGTTAATAGTTGCAATTTGGTTATAAAATTATAATAATTAAAAAAGCCTTTCATTGTTTTCCAGAGCCTCTTTTAAAAGAAAACATCTGTATTTTATTTTAACTTAGATAATGTCATGAAATTGAACAAACATAATATATTCATCATATATTAAAAAACCCTATCTTTCCCAGTTCTGCTCCGAAAACAAATCACAGCTTAACACGGTGCAGTTCAATCTATGATGTAAACCAGTACAAAAAATCCTTTTTTTCTCTTATTGCATTTAGTTATCAATTTTAATTATAAAAAAATGAATATTTTTATAATTATAAATATATAATTTTTCAATATATGAAGAGATTATTTACGAGAAATATTGTTCGTTCTCATATGGTCTTATATAAAAAAGAAGTACAAACATTCGTATGATCAAATAAAGCTCGTTTAATAACAAACGAGATAAAATATGTCGTATTAGTAATCTTGGTTAATTCTATATGAAAAAAAAAAACATAATAAAATAAAAAAATAATTGAAGTGTGGAATGGGCCGGTTAACGTCACGAAGAAGATTGACATCTTGGTGCCCTGACATTAACGCACTGCTCAAGAGTAGAATAGTATAATATCTCTTGCACGATAATGACCCTTTCACATTTTTCTCATGTCACATAATATATATGTATTACATAATTAAATTTAAATGAAAATTAATTATTACACAAAAATTATTTTCAATTGAGTATAAGGCAAATTACAATAACCAACAGAAGGAGAATAATATCGCTAGCGAAGGCAGCACGGAAGATGATTTTTGATGTCATTAGAATCGTATTGTCTACCTTGTCGTTTATATGGAAGTTAAAAAGTTTCGTAGAAAAACAACTAAAGTCTAGTCACTGGTCATAGAACTGTGTTAATAATCCGCACGGCCTAAAACCAGTATAAAATTGCAATCCTTCTGCTTGAATGGCATGTTTTTTTTGTAATTTTTTCAATGTTGTTGCCTCTGTCACCAAGTTTGTCCGATGATGGTCCACCTACCGGCGTATATTTAAAATAAAAATCATCTCTTACGACGTGTTACTAAAAATTGATATTGCATATTCGGCCACCATAAAACAACGTGGCGATGAAGGCAACAACTTAAAGGGTACAAATTATTAATCTTATTTAATGTTTAACGATGATTGCATTCCAGCACGACCAGCCTTTGTCCGGCTGGAGCTAACAGACAAATACGCTCCTTCAAGTGCGAGACTTCGCAGGTGGTTTTTTATCAAATTTGCCGGTGTTTAAAATCTTCTAACTATATATTCTATATAAAATTTCGTTAATATAATTAAAAATTAGCGGGTCTAACTGGAATGCAACTTTAAGATGCAATTCGTTTTTTTACACAATTCTTATTTGTTTTTCTTGTCGTTTATGCCGCTTTTGTTTATTACAGTTACCTCTATTTGTGTTTTTTTTAGTTTAAATATATTTCTATGCAAAGAGTCAGTATCGTTTTATGTTTCCCATTCGCAATCGATGATTTTTTATATAATCACAATTAAAATTGTGGTCTGTCAGACGTCAGTCAGTTTGTTTGATTACCAGCTGATCACTCGATGACGCAATTATTCTTATTATTTATATGAATTTTACATTCATCCATTCAACAGAGTTAAAACCTTAATCAAGATTTTAATTCCCCGATTCTCCTCCGTCTTCATGTTTTCTCTTTTTTCCTCGAGCAGCAAGAACTGGGGTTGGTTCTGTAAATGTAAATCAAGGATTTAGATAAACAAGTTTTTATTACTTATAAATTTTAATACATTTAATAGATAATTAGGTTTACCATCATCATCTTCCTGATCGTCATCTTCATCTGCATCGTCTTCATCGTCTTCTTCTTCTTCATCAACTACAAAATCTTCTTCATCACTTTCGTTCTGTAAAATGCAAAGAAAATTATATAATTTCTTTCAAAATTAAATTGTAGAGAACATTTAAAGCTACATTTTGAAAGAAAAATTGGAATTATGATGAAAAATTTACAATATTTTGTTGGTGCATTTTGTGTTCTTTAAGTTTAAAAAATAAATTAAAACTTACATCAAGATTTTTGTACACACTGTCGAGACCAACTGTATCTAAATCATCATCGTCTTCATCATCAGATACTATAAATTAAAAATACAGTAAATTTTATGAACCCAGAACTCATTGCGTTCTAACAAATAACAATTCGAAAACTGAACAAACCATCTTCACTATCCTCCTCATTAGCATCAGATTCTCCATCGCCGTTTCCATTTACTTCATCATCCTCGCCTTCAGTAACTTCACCGCAATCTTCTATGTCAGTGCTGTAATTATAAAAAAAATTTGAATTTTTTTATACAAAAAAGAAATGAGAAAATTAGTTACAGTAAATCATATATAATTGTTGATGTTTAACTCACCCATCAAGATATCGAAGGCTAGGTATCAGACTGAAAACTTTTTCTCTGTAATGTTCCATATTTGTGGCTTCATTATTGAAAAGGTCCAAACTTTTTAAATTTTTGAACTCTTTCTGTAAAATTTAAATTGTAATTAGCAGAGATTATTTAAAGCTGCAATTATAATTTAAAAAATGTAATTAAACTTACCAAAGGTTGCAACGCGTCAAGATCTTTGATCTTGTTTCCACTAAGATTTAATGTAGTTAACTTGGGGCTTGTGTGAAGCTGATTTAAACCTCCAGAGATTCGGTTATCACTTAGTTCCAACTAATAAACATTAAAAGCACATTGTTAGCACAGAGTTTTAAATGAAATTTAGATTTATATCATTATGAATTTTTTAAAGTTAAATTTTAGTTAATAAAAGTAGATATACCTTTTTGAGGTTGGGTAATTTGGGGAATCCTTTAAGGCTGGTTAGACCAACGTTTATGAGACTTAACGTTTCTAAAGCAACAAACTCATCGGTCAATCCAACAATATTTGTACTCCGGCAATTGTCAAGAACAAAGTCTTTGATCTGAAAAATTAAAAATTCATTAATTTCTTGATTTCAGTAACTTTTTATTTTATTTTATAAATATATAAATATTTTGCTATAATTTTGTACATTTCGTAAAAAGAAAGTACTATATTTACTTTATATTAACATTTTATTTTAACATTAAAATAATCAAAATAGCTGTATGGCATATAACACAGCATTAGCTTGATTTATTTTTTCCACTAATTACATAACTTGTAATTTACAAAATCTCTATAGAAATTTGTTTAAACTTCAAAACTATCTTAAATAGGAAAATGTTAAATAATATTAGTCAAGCAGATATCAGTATAGGATAATGATCGGTCATATTTGTACAAAATCATCGACGTATTTAATAATATAAGCAATGTAAAAATTGAAACGAATTGTAAGCTTGACGAGAGATAGGCCATATTATTGATCGAAGATAGAGAAAGACAAGTCACAAAAGAGGTAGGTGGCGATGGAAAAAGAAGGCTTACTGTGAATATGTATATTATATGTATATACACGAGGTAAAAGCAGAAGTAAAATATTGGTGAGTAAAGGGGTAAAAAAGGACTAAGTAGTATAGCCTGGTGATGATTATTGTAGGGGAAAGTAGAAGCATGGGAATGGCAGTTGCGCAGAGGGCTCAATTAAGATGTAGAAGATATGTGTATATGTGTAGTTTGTATACATATGCAAGTTGGGTAAGGTGCATTATTGTTTTCGTGCAAAGTGAACTCACTTTTAACAACTTTTCATCGTTTTCAACTTTTTGTTTAACTACAGATTTCTTTAATTGATTTTTTTTTCTCAAACAAAAGTTGGCTTACAAAATTAATTAATTTATAATAGTTTCAGCAGAATTTTTTAAAAAAATTGTTTGTAAACATTTAATTAATAAACAAATATATAATATATATAATAAATAAATGAATTTGATTAGCATATCAATAAACAGTCTTGTTATAACTGTTTTTTTGATTGTGCGTGAAACTCTATTTTGAATTTGAGTAAAATTAGCTCAATTCATTTGTTTGTATTCATTCACATAAATTAGTTCGACGTTAATTATACAAAAACGTTATACGCAAAAGCAAATATAACAATAAATTATATTATTATTGCGTACATAACATTTTACTTTTCTTTATCATTCTTCAAAAGAAAAAAAAAAAATTCTCTAAATTTTAAATATATTACTTTTTATTTATTTATTTATTAATATTTTTTTTTTAATAAAAATATTTTGTTAGAATTTTGTTTTCTTTACAATAAATACATTAATTGGATTAAGCTATTATTCATAATTAGATTTGTAATATCAAAATATTGATTGCAACCAATTTGCTTAATACTCGGTCGGCTTTTAATTGTTTTATCGACATATGGACTTGTTTCATGGATATTGTTTGATTACGTGTCTTTCAAGCTTAATTCAAGCCCGATTTCTTACAAAGCTACTTTAGTGATACAACAATGATGCGTGTAAAATTTTTAGGCCCTTTGGGTGTTTGGTTCAGCGTACTGGTCGGGGTGTCAGCAACAATGCGATGCTTTGCGAGAACTTGTCTAATACACATTCATGCATAGGAGGACAGATCAATGGCAACCACGGTTAAATACAAGAAAAGCGCATACAACGTCGCTTCCCTCTCTCGTTTTGTTCCCCACGCGCGCACACAAGTGCAGGAACCCAAAGAGCTTGTAACAAAGATGCATAACATCGGACAAGTGGCATTCATTGTCATCAAAATTATGAAATGAGAATTAAAAACAACATTGACAATTTTCCTATTTCTAAAAAATGTAATTAATTACAAAAATATTGTACATTAAAATAAATATTTTTGTTGATTTAATCAACAAGTTTTATTTTGTAAACATTTTATTTGATGAACAAAAAATTTAAGTAAAAATAAAATTTTAAATTAAAAGATAACAGAAAATTGATATAATTTGTTGTTGTTTGTTTGTTTTTTTTCTCAAAATTTAGAACTATTTGAAAGAGAGAGAGAGAGAGAGAGAGAGAGAGAGAGAGAGAGAGAGAGAGAGAGAGTTTAT